>JAMKCH010082417.1:0-12337 GCA_023653785.1 Ophioderma brevispina | reverse complement strand
AACCTATCTCAAATGAAATGATAAAATTTTTTACCTCTGGTCCAGGGAGGGCGGGCAAGAAATCCCATTTAGACGTTGCCATGGTTTAACACGTAAAGTGAAATCTTGACGATAAAATTCTGAATTTTTGTAGTTTTCAAGGAATATTTTCTTATTGCACAACCGTTGGAGATGAAGAATCAACTCCACGGAAGGGTTATTTCTGATTTGTTTTGTTATATAAACGAACGAGATGAGGTCGCTGTGGGTCATGGGGGAACACACTGACCAACCCACATCAAAGCACCCAAATTGATTGGTGGTTTGCATCGTATTGTTGAATTGCTTTGGACATTTTTGGTGGGTTGGGTATAATGAATGAGGGGCTTGGCCGCCACCGCCTGCTCTGGTCCAAGAATCTATGCTTGTGTGCAGAGCCCTCTTGTGTTCATGTCCTTTAAATTTTGTGGTGGGAGTGGATTTGAGCGGAAATCCCTCTAATTATCTTGTCACAGGATTTGTAACACTTTTGATGTTTATTTTTTATGTAATTGAGCTCAAGCTAGCTGATTTTGCAAGTTGCATGAAAATTAGACTTTGCGTTTTCTACAAAATTGACGTTTAGGTCAATATTTAGCGTGAGGGCGTTTCGCGATTTTTGCCTAGGGTAAGTGCGCTATTTTTAAAGAACAACTTAAGGGGTTGTACGCGGTAAGGGTGGGACAGGTGTGAAATAGTGTTTTCTCCTGGCAATCATTATAAATTATCTGAGATCTCGTTACGATTTCTACAATTTGGGACTTATGTGCGTTTGCGGAAACAATGGACATTAGGCAGTCGTACGAAACACCTCTCCGCATAACTTAGGATCATTATTACTGTCATCTATTTGGGTGTAATCGGGGTGCAAGGTACGAGTTGGTGTGAATGCCATTAAAGGCTTCAAGCGAATTGTGTTTTGGGTTGAGCATCAGACATATTGATTAGAATAAGTACTCAGACTACCCCTAACCTATTTTAGAATTCGGCTTGTATATGAGAACTGCGTTCAATTCGATGTATATTGGAGTATATTATCACAATTAAATTAGATCATAGCATTGGCCATCTTGTTAATATTAATTGTTACCAGTGTACTATAGATATTAGATAGGCCACCACCGGACAGAAGGAAAATGCTTCAAAAAACAAAGAGGGCGGGCTATGGTTTTCTCAATAGGCTCAATCATGTAGGGTGGAAAGACAAAAAAATATTACGTAATTACAAAAAAATAAAAAAATCTGTAAGACCGCCAATGACGTAGGGCGGATTGCTTTTTTCCCTAGGGATGTGCAGCTCTGGGCGTTGAATACTATGGGTGTACATTGTGTATGGTATAGTCTATACTTGACGCCAAGAAGGTTGAGCCAAAAAAGTCCATAAGCCGTCTGCCGGCATGGAAGGCACTTGAAGCTAAGTGGACTGTTGGACCCAAACCTCAACAAAAAAACTCCAATCGAGGCAGTTAGGCGTCCGCTAGGAGCTATCAAAGGATAGGTCTAAAACATTTTCAGTCAATAGACATAAAATGATATTGCGTTGGCTTACATCAAACTATCTAGAAAAAAAAATTGACTTTTGGGGAAATTGGACCTTTTTTTACATTTCCCACACCCTGGCTTAACATGGTTAGTAGGGGCTTGTTATGCCTACTCCCCATCTCTCTAGTTGGGGGTATACTCTAGCTCATCAGTTGGGGTCATCCTCTAGAAGTAACTAAAATCATCTGGAAAAAAGTTATGGCAAAAACTGTTTACTTTTTTGTGAAATGTTGACCTTTTTGAACATCCCCACACCCC
The DNA here is from genome assembly GCA_023653785.1 of Ophioderma brevispina. Classification (NCBI taxonomy): domain Eukaryota; kingdom Metazoa; phylum Echinodermata; class Ophiuroidea; order Amphilepidida; family Ophiodermatidae; genus Ophioderma; species Ophioderma brevispina. Next base: position 10,519 of record JAMKCH010082417.1, on the reverse strand, counting down.
TGTCAGACCCAGGGGAGGACCCCGGGGATGGATAGTAGAGTATGGTTAGTAGGGGCTTGTGCCCTCTCCATATATCTAAGTTTGGGTACTCTAGCTCATCTGGAAAAAATATGGCAAAATGTGACCTTTTTTTGGTGTCCCAGACACACACACTTACATACGTCCTTACATACATCCTTACATATTATCCAGGACATTGCCCAATTTCATATAGCCGGATTTTCTACGGCAATCTGTCAAAAATATTCTATGAAAACAAAATGATATGAATTAAAATAGTTACGAGGGCAACGGTAAATGCCTGCAGCCAACATAAAGAAAGCCTGTTAAGCAATTGAGCTAGGCTCTTGGAAAACACCAGAATCAGTAAAGCCCAAAATCTGAGCTTATGCATCAGAAATACTCCATTAGAAACAGCGCAGAGTTTTAAGTATGTAGGTCGTTCATTTTGGAACCAAATATGTTAAAAGGAATTGTCATATTAAACCATTAACAAGAGACCTAGTTGTAGCAAAAAATTATATTGGTCTTCGTTACAGAATTAGAAAATATCTCACAACGGAAAGTTCTCATTACTATCCACAATCCTCATACTTCGAACCAAAGGCTTGATTAGTGGGATAGTGTTGTGGGGGGATGCAGTAAATCCTTGAGTGATAGGATGAGCGCCTACAGATTCGATCAGCAAGAGCTATTTTAGGGTTCCTGTAAGAACAAGCTCCAATACTTCACCCTAAAATGGATGGGAACCTTTGGCAAAGCGCAGGGACTATCACCTAAGTGTGTCTGTGTACAAATGTCTAGCAGGGATGGTTCCCATAGCACTCAGTTTTATCCCTTTTACTGGGTTGGTAGGGAAGACACAAAGAAAACAGTCGCAGTCCGGTCAGCGTATTTGTGGAAAGAACAGGTTATATAGAACCAAATAAAGCCAGCTCTCGAATTGGGTAGGCAGTCTTTCAAGTACAGGGGGGCTGTAACGGGGAACAAAATTAAGTAGGGCCGTAACAAATCCCACTTTAAGAGAATGTATCCTCTTCAAAAAAACAAGTATGACAGCAAACCGTTAATAATATTAAGATCATTATGCAAGCTAATGTGCAATAGGATCGGCTAGGCATAGTTTGGCAATTTTCATTAAATATCATAGGAAAATATAAATTGTACCATTGTTTGTGCCAAATGTTGGCGAATTTAATATAAATGGCTTCTGCTAATTTGTAACTGAGGGAGGCACAGACCTAGTGCAGGGGAAGATTAAAATTACCTTTGCCAGCACCTTTATTACACCTTACGAAACATGTGCCTGCACCTCTACATAGTTTGTGCTGAATTTCCCCAGTGGGATTTTTCCTCCCTCTGGGTGCTCCTACCTACTTCTACCTACTTACTCCTTTAATCTCAGCCATACTTCGCAACCCAGTGGCTAGGATAGAGTGAATCATTGGTTGGCTCGACAGATGAGCACAGCCAATTAGTGGTTGGCAGGTTGGCTTTGATGGCTTGATCTGGATGATACTAGGTTCTGTCCCAATGTAGGATTTAGAGGGCGCCTATCCTCGGGATAATCAGAGGGAGATTCAATCAGTGGATGCTATCTGGGGTCACAGGACACAGATCCCTAGTAAGGCGGTAGAATGCAACCCCAACATGGCATCGGAGTTGGGGGTGGTTGTCTCAGGACTTTTTCCACAATGGAGACAGCCTCCTCCACCTCTCATTTGTCTTGCAAAAACAGTGTAGGTGCCAAATGGTGCTGTGACTACTCCTTCTCTCTTGCCTTATATCCTTATTGGTAAGTAGGTCCATAGGTATTTACTTAGGTCAAACCAACTATGGTGAATAGTACTGCTGCCTTGTAGGTTGGTTCGTGTGTGCGAAAGGATAAGGGGACCCATCCCTGCAGAAAAGGCAACTGCTGCCTTGCAGAGTGTCACCGGGAAAGACAAGGCTAAGGGACCTTCCCTTCAAACAGCAAAAGGGTGCTGGAGACCTGGCGAATCACCAGCTTACTATTTAGGCTATTGAGACAAGAGTGAAGTAGTTCACAAACGTAGGCACCAGGGTTAAAGCCCATGAGTAAAGTATGGGCCTTCTGAGTCAACATTGGGTGCCATACCAATATGCATATGGGTTGGTCCTAAAGCCTACTGGACGGCCCACCCTGAATATGGAACAAAAAAGCGAATGCGATGCGACAACTTTGTTAGACCAAAAATTGCGCTTCATCATTAGCACATAAGGTCCAGACAATTTCAACAACAGCCAGAAAGAAGAACTCGTACATGAAGACGCAAAACTGTACGAACACGATGTCATCTGCATTACAAGAACACCCGCATTGGGCACAGCGAACCTCTACTACAGGAGCATATCCATGGATATTCACTTATTACAGAGATCTGCAGGAAGAACCAGAGGAAATCGCAGCTGCAGGATGGTGTGGGGTTTCTCTCTATCACCAAAAGGCATCTCAATCATGTGCCAACCTGTCAACTTTAATGAGCAGCAAATCTTGCGAAGCTACACTGACGGGCATCCTGAAAACAACAGTCATTTGCTGTTACAGCCACCAACAAAAAAAAAAAAAAGGACCATCCAGAAGAAACTCTGCTCAATTTTACAAGGAACTTTCACTGCACAACCCAGTACAGTTCCAGCAGCCACATAATCTTCTGTACATCCCTGAGTACAACGCTAAGCTTGGGCCTGACGACGCGCTGTTCACTTGCAACGAGTCTAACAGAAATGAATGTACATGAAGGACTTCATGGAACACTTTAACCTTGTTGCATAATACCAAATTCCAAAAATCATCGTAGACTGTGGATACACCGACGCCCAAATGGAGACCTTGTCCAACTGGACTACAATTCTGTCAGAAAGAAGTGGATTAACAACATTAAGTACTCAAGAGCCTACCAACACTTTTGAAGCTGTTAAGTCTGATCGCAGAATTGTCTCTTGCAGGAGCCAGATAAGTTATCGTCAGAGTAAACCATCTCCCAGAGATCCCATGAAACAATAGATCTTGAAGGATGGTAGTGGGGGGATGACACAGCTTTGTGAGCAGTATACTGTAGCGGTACATAAAAGGTTCAACACTCTGTTTGATGAGCGTGAAGGACAAGAGACTCCAGCGCAGTTATAAGGTCTCACTTCAGGCCAACAAAGAAATGGAATTGGAGATGCTACCTAGAAAAAAGAAGAAGACTCCTGACTTTGGCCTCAAAACGGACAAAGCAGCAAATGCCAGAGAAAAAATGACGGTCTGGCACAGCCAAGAATCACCGTACAAAATCCACCAGAAGCTCCATGCAGAACCTTGATGCGTGCTAAGCGCACTTGAATGACGCTTAACCATGGTGGTGCGTGAGGAGCATGTTAAGTCCAAAGGCTGAAGCAATGACGCCCTACATCTGAAAAAAAGCATGCAGCTGTGGGAGGCCTGTGAGGGAGAATGGGTACGCGATTAAGAAAGGCACCCCACCTATAAGAATCAAGAGGTGAAACAACTGAAGAGCGCCTTGACACATGGTTTCAGCACTTTACGTATCACTACTTGGTAAGCCGTTCAGAAGACCACAACCCTTGAGAACCCTTTCTTCATATCACAAGATAGCAGACACCTTCCCAATCCAGACTGGACCTATCACTATAGAGGAGCTTCACTGTAGAACACCAAGACACCTGGTCCCGACAAACATTCCTGCAGTAGTCTGGAGATCCACTATCCATGATCAACTGTTAGAAATTTTGGAATACACCTACATATGGAAACAAACAGCTGCCGTTTCTACATCATTCATCCGCCTTACCAAAGAAAGGCGACCTCCCAACAACCCCAAAAAACAGAGAATTACACTGTCACCACTGGCCTCAAGATTTACAACTCAATGCTGCTCAACAGAATCACTCCTCACATAGAATCCCCTTCTCAGACCGGAACCGAACGGTTTCGCAAGCAGATCAACACTACCTCAGATACTTGCCCTCAGCAGGATCAAGGAAGAGTTGAGAATTTCCAAGAGCAAAGCTGCAATTGGGTTCGTAGATTTTTCCAAGACTTTTACAAGTGTTAACAGGGATGTAATGCTGCAATTCTGCCCCCAACTACGGTGTCCCAGATGAGACTGTCAAGGCAATTGCCAGCCATGTATGAAACCATATAGCTTGTGCAGACCATGGATGGGCCCACAAAGGAGTTCTAACAACTACTGGAATCCCCAAGGAGATACTCTTGCTCCCTATCTCTTTGGAAGCGGGTTGATACATTCTCAACAGAGTCTTGACATCATGAAGACAAAGGACTCCCCATCAAACCCAAGCGTTCCAGACGTCACATGGGTCAGCATCTCACAGACCTTGACTACGCAGATGCCTCTAGCTCTAAACAGCTGATCTGATATGTTGGTGCACTAACTACTAAACTCACTTGAGAATGATGCAGACAAAGGCGGCCTACATCTAAATGCCAAGAAGACGCCTATATGACGGTCAATGAGGAAGACGATCATCAACCTATCTCACAGCAGATGTAGGCAACTCAAAGAGGTCAAGGACTTCAAGTACCTGGGTTTTATGTTGCCGACAGAAAGAAAAGACTTCGTCACAAAGGACAAACTTGGAATGCATGCAATAAAACACCACTTATGGGCAATGGATTTCTTCTCATTTCAACCAAGCCATTCCCACCAACTATTGCCCAACCACATTTCGTACTTCACACGAAACCGGCCCCCACAAACAAACACCACAAGAAGCTAAGCTACCCACCCCAACTCCCCCTCCATCCCCCCATCCACTTATGGGTCAATCCGTCAGTCAACTTCCTCCGCTTATTCTACACCTCACCCCCGAAGAGGTCCCCCCCAACACTCTACCTGCCTCTTACCTCCATTATCGTCTCTCGCCATTATACTTTCCCCATTGACTCATAAAATTGCCCACTAGCGCCGAAACATAATCAGACTGCGGATAGAGCCTAGAGGACCGGGACCCGTGCTCGTCCCAGCGGTGACTTTTTTTCCACCAGACAGGACAGCCATCCAGACAGACAGACGTCACATAATGGAACCTACAAGAGTTTTGCTGTGCCAAAATACATATTTTTCATATGTGATAAGATACCTACGGGTTCAGTTCAAAAAAGAATATTTAAACAACAGGTTTGCCCAATTGATCGTCACATAATTTTGGGGACAACCTGAGCGTCACATGTTGTGAGCATCTGTTGTATTTGTCTGCATACAGGTGTTCGTGAAAAGTCTGACATTTGAGGCATCATAACATTAGTCAGTAAGTTCTTCAATTATTATTATATGATTATACTCATAAAATATTTGTGGTTGTTAGTACAGGGCTTCCAGTACACGTTCTGTCGTCTGCAATGGTAAATTTATTTTCTATCTAAAGCAGATGTCTTATCCAGTTTTTGTAGCCACGGGGGGTACATAAGAAAAAGAATCTTGAAATATGTAATCAAAGAGAAAATAAGGAACAGATTAGATAATTTTCGGCGAATATTCTCAGCTTCGGTTGTATCACGAGGACGCAAAGAGGGAATTTTTGTGAATAGGGTATGTTGGAATTTCTTTATACCAAGAGGTGTTATTGAGCGGTACTCAATAGAGACAACAAAAATACATTCTTTTGTTTTATGATTAAGATCGTAACATGTTGTTAATAAAAAAGGACAGCGGCCTCATATACGATCAGGTTGTTTTGTTAAACATTTACCGTGCGTCAGATTTAAGTAGGCAATGCGGCCGAAACACCGATACTCTATACGACCAGAAGAGAGAATAGTAAAAAAATACAGGACACCGTAAAACTTGAGCCAACGGGCTTTAATTCATTTTGGCAATATGCAAAGCGACAGAATAGCAAGTCGTCGTAATTGAATAGGGGGAGAAAGTACACCTGGCTCCAGAGAATTTTTGCAAGCAGTACGTAAGTAATAAGAGCAAAAGTACATGTGGACGAGGCTTGTATTATTACACATGCCAATGTATGGTTGTAGATGTAGAGCTGTCGGTGAGCCTGTGTTTTAAGCGGGAAATGTGATCTAAATATCTCCCTTCTTGCCACTTTTGATCTTACATATTTTGACTTTTCATTCAAAGCAATAATAATGTACAAAAGGTCGACACTGCAAACCGGAGCTGTGTTAATTAAGATGTTAAAAACGAGCGTATCATGATTTGGAAAAGGGGTGGGGAAAAATTACAATAGGACCCTTTCCCGGAAGTTAAATTACTTTGAATGGGACTTTCTTTTCCTCCAGAGAATCCAAGCGTGTGTGTGAAAAATACAAATTCATGCCCATGGTTCACCTGCATATTAAGATATTATTACTAAATAATAATAATAAATAAGAATAATTGTAAAAAAATAATAAATTCATTTATGTCGCGCTTCAGCTTACAAAAATGACTAAAAATTACGGAAAGTAGGTTTTGTATCTACATACGTTCTGCAACAGTCATAGTGATCACAATAGTTGTGACGAACACTGGTCATAACTGTAATCGCGAACACCAAAAACGCGCAGCTGTATTTTACAAGCGATGAAGCCTTTGAGATCTATTCTTGGCGCGTATGAGTAATGAGGTTGGCATAGTCATGGCGGGACAAGACCAGATGGTTGCAAGCATTCCAAAAGTGATAATAAACCTACGAATACGCCATAAGTACGAATTTACACTTTACAGATAGACCAATCTGATTGACACATACTAACGGTGGAAATCAAACATAATCCTTACAAGATTATTTCACACAAAGATGCTGGAAACCAAAGGTGTCAACCACCCAGATCAACCGATGAAGGCAGATTTTGTCAAAACACGAGATTGGCAAAGACAATAAATTCTGTCTTTTCTTGTTTCATCCGCAGCATGTTTTGCACATGCAGGTGTTTTATAAATAAACGTCAGATACAGCTTGCAAGTTGTAGAGCATGCTTCACAATCACCTGGAATCTTTGAATTTAAACTCACAGAAAGCTGAGAATCATCAACATACGAATGCAAGTTGATATCGTGATCCAAGGGGGTGAAGCCCATTCAAAAACAAGTCGTTCCGTGCTGGGCGCTGAACACGCGATGAATTATTGCACGGAATAATTATTTAGTTTTGGTGGTTGTTCGACACCCATAATGTCCATTCGATACAAACAATCCGGACAAAATATCAGTTGTTGGATATTGGGTGCTATTGGGTGGTTTTAAATTTGTCCTACCCATGGCCACCAGAACGAATGTAAATGACAAGTCAGTCGTCTTGATTTAAATAAACCGCCTTTCAATGAATAATCGTATCACCTAAGCGCGCATTGCATTATAGAAAAAGGGTATCTGAGCACAATGATCCAGGGACACTATTATTACACCTGGCACCTCTAACACCCACCATACAATCAATTTGTATCATACGTTAGTTGTATATGCAAAGGGCACCCACAGTATGTGGAAAGAAGCGGAGGCAGCCATTTGCTTTTCTATTGTTGGTACTCTAGTTGGCTTTGTGGTCGGCAAAACATGCGAGACGATGAATTTCTAAAGATTACGTAACGTTTTGCCTTTCTATCTATATAGAACCTCTTTGGTGATTCCCTAATATTCACGCTGGATGAGGCCCAGTTGAAAATATGCGCTTGGGCATTTCATTGTGAACCATCGGTTGATTCTTTTGTATTCTCTGCATGCTTGGGGTGTTCTGGAAGGACAGGGCTGGCCAAGTTAAAGGCACTATCAGTGATGTGCCCAATCAGAAAATCGGAAAAAATCATCAAAAATCAGATTTTTGCATGGTTGAAGAAGTTTAGGTATCCTAACATACCAGGCAAGTTTAGGGGCAAAAGAACATAATAAGGTACATCGTTGGATATTTTAGTCATTACTGCATGTCCGTACGGGCGCTTACTACAACACGTAATTCAATGGAGATTCATATCTTAAGACACTGCTGTTTCTTCCTTCTCTATCATTTTTTGCTTGTAAAAAAATCTTGTGACAATTATACGGAAATATTCTTCACCTTAAGCTTATTCCGTTAAATTTACAAATATTTGACTCTTTGAGGGATCAATGATATGGTCTTTAACCGATTGACATGTGCAAGCACCCATATGTTCACATAATATGAGGTGCCTTTACTGATATGCACAAATATAGTGTCTGTTACCCGTCCTTAATGGTCACATCCGGCTTGATGCGGGGGGGACTATCAAGTTCAGGGACGGTTAAGTGTGGGCCAAACCTCTTCTCAAGGGCAGGCTTTCCTTTGGTTTTAATTGTCAAAATGGGCGAAAGAGAGGCTAGCTTGGCCAGACCTGTCCTCCGATCCAGGACAAACCCCTAGCATGGCCAGAAAAATCAAAAGAATCACCTGCAGAAATATCTGCAATGTTTAGGTGAACATTTTTGGCATTTATTTTTCCCCAACAAGGTAAATTCTGTACATTTCAATCAGTATTGAGCATTTTTCTTTTTGCAGTAGTGCCAGCAGCATAATTCTGTCACACACAAATATTGAGTCATAGAATGATTACAGCTGTAGGAGACACGTTATGTTCATTTAAAACCCATTTTCTCTGTGAACATTGCAAATTCACAGAGAGGAATATTTGCAACAGCACGGTTGTTGTAAGTAAAAAAATAATGATATTAAAAACCACTTTCCCATGCCCGTAGGGATGTGCTTTGCAGATTATGAATCAATTGGTAATATGCTATCGGAATATCTTCAACTAGTTAATGTGTCTGGTACGTACAGGTAGCCTGCGAACCTTACATAATAGTACTTGAACGCCATAGATTTTCTTCCATTCCCTGTCGCTCCAAGGGCGATGTCCACAACTAAGACATTTAATATGCTTGCTTTTCATTTTCCCATTCGAGTCATCTACTGGTACACCAAGCAGCAAACAATTTTGCTCGCTCATATACACCAATCACTTTTACTTCATATCATTCTGAACTAATAGAATCAGAAATCCAACCAATATGATTGATTTGTTTTTTTTACATTAATGCGTCAACACTTCCTGAATGATTAAATTTGCAACAAATGCCCATCGCCTAATCCAAATATATTTTTTCCTCAAACTTCACCAATTAGCAATGGGCAAAACGCAGTAAAATCGCAAACTTCGGTATGGTGTCCCACAAGGTTCTGTCCTGGCACCATTACTCTCTCTTCAACATCTACGTCTCAGATATGCCAAGGGAGATTGTTCGCAGTACTCCTACGAAGACGACACGGCACTTGGATTAGCTGCTGATTCCTTTGAAGCCTTCGAAACAGTGTTGCAGAAATACCTTATCAATGTAATCCAATTCTTCACCGGAGGCCTTGAAACTCAGCAAATCCGAAGCCGTCAGCTCTGTTTTCCACCTTGCACTTCTATGCGCAAACGAGAACTAAACATCATCTAGATGGAGAAAAACTGTCATATGACCCACACCGAAGTACCTTGGCGTCACAATGACCGCAGCCTTACTTTAATCAACACACTAAGGCAGTCGCTGCCAAGACCGCAGTCTCGTGTCAACCTCCTCAAAGGCTCGCAGGAACTGGATGGGGTGCATCCTTTGACACCTTAAAAAAAGTGTACAATCAACTGTTGCCTTGGCAACTCCACCGTGAAATACGCTGCACCAGTAATGGGTCACAGCGTACATTCACACACACAAGATTGATGTCGATCTGAATGCATCAATGAGACTTGTTAGTGGTTGCCTTTTTGCGACGCCTGTATAAATACCTTCCAATTCTGTCTGGCATAACTCCTCCAAACCTTAGGAGGAACCTTAAGACGATCAAGCTCGCCAGAAATGTGATGAACCTGGCAGCCTAATCCCCCCACCAACACCCTTTGGAGATCAGAGAATTCCACGTAATACTTTGCTACCCAATCCATGACACTGAGTCACAGTATCCCTATCGATCAACCTGGATCAATGACAGATTGTATGAGCAAATGGTCATCCTCTACCCTAAACCTAAAGCAGTTTTTGTGACAGCCTATCTAGCAAGCCAAAGGCTGGACCTTGATAGGAAGCATGGGTCCAACCTCAACAGACTCAGAACTGGCGTTGGTCTTACAAAGAACTTCCTTCACAAGATTAGTGGAACTTTCACCAAACTTTCACCAAACTGCGATTGTGGAGATCCACAAACCATTAGCCACATCATATATGAATGTGATGCTACAATCCCAAGAGTAATTCCAGGCCTGATCAACACTGGATGATGAACTATCAGCTGGTTAAAGACGGATCTTCGACTGTGATTTTGGACTTGCACGAAACGAACGAACGACCCAATTAGGATACAATTTCCGACTTGTAATTGTGTCTCTTTTATACGTACGTGTCTCGGCCCCTAGAACGCCTACGTTCCCCCCTATATGAAGACTCATTGGTTTTTCCTGCAGAGCTGTCATAGAAATTGCGACTCTGCGCACGACGCTGCCTGCGGCGTCGCTCAATATATTCAGTTTGTGATAAATGTC
>JAMKCH010082416.1:0-11182 GCA_023653785.1 Ophioderma brevispina | reverse complement strand
CCATCTAGCAACTCACTCTCACCCCGTACTTATGGCGCACCAATTGCGCTCGCTGCCCTGCCTCCATTCATGAGTGGGACCCCATCCCTTATGTAATCGTGACCAGGCAAGTTCCCCCCGCACCTACAGTGCTCCTCTTTCTGTCCTCGGACTTACGGATGCTCAGTGTGCAATCATTGAGCATTGGTACGCCGCTCGTGCTTCGTACACGGGAAGGGGTGGGGGTGGTGATCGGAAGCTCCGGCCCGGGTGCGTCCAAGGCAGCCGCTGCTGCTCTGGTGCTCCCCCGAAGGGGAGGTGGCTTCGGCTGCTCTTCGCGATGCGTTGAGGGGTTGGCTTCGGGCCGACTCCTGGGCGTATCATCGGCCGCTGGGGCGCGCCTGGTTCAGCCCTAGGGGCTGCTCCGGTGCGGGCTAGCGTGTCCCGCGCTGCGCCACCCCCCTGGGGGGTTGGCGGCTGCGTGCATTCCGGTGGTGGGCTGAGTGGTGATGGTGATGCCCAAGTCGCCCGGGCTGATCCATCTCCGTTGATGTCCAACCTACGGGGTTTGCGGTGGTTTTCCCGGTTGTCTCGGGCACTCTTCGACCGCGACCGCGGTAGCCATCACTTCGGGTAATGTCACGGCAACCCCTGGGGCGTCGGCTTCGGTAGCCCTTGTCGGGACCCGCAGGTACTGGCTTTTCTCTTGCTACAACCCCAGCCCCCCCGCATGTCTAGCCTTGCTAGTCATGCAGTTCCTTCTCAGTGGCGCCGCATGCTGTTCCGGGCCCTTCGGGGCTGGGGTAGCGTGTGGCGCTCCTCTGGGCTGGCCTCCGCAGACCCCCCAGCTGACTAGGCGCTCAGCCTCTCTTGCGGGTCGCTGCCACGTGGTTGCTAGTGCTGGTCCGCCGCATCTGCGTTCGTGCTTCCCGTCGGCGGTCCGCCTATAGGTGGGGGTAACCCGGTGGGTGCCCCTGCCACTGCTGGCGGTCCTCGCGGGCAGCCTTCGTGGCCTAACCCCTGCGGGGACACAGTACCCCCTGCAGCCAACCTTCTCAGGTTACGCTGCTTCCCCGTACATGGCCTACCCACCCCAGTCCGGCTGGACTGCTTGGGGCTGGTCAGTCCTGGTTTGGTCTTTTTTTCGACCGGGCTCCCGCTTGCGGGAGCCCATCCAGGCTATGGTCCACCCCGCGCCTCGCCGTCGTCGGCTGGCCCACCGCAGGCACCAGTGCTTTCGGGGCCCTCATCTACCCGCTTTCGAGCGGGCCATTTGCGCCACTGCTTCAGCAGTTTGTCTCCTTCTTAGGAGCCGTCAACTGCGGCGTTACATTACAGCCTTGACCCAACCTGGTCCAGGGCATAGCGGTCTAGGCCCGCTCCCTACCCTTCGCCTTACGTGCCTGGGATTTGGGGTGTCGTCCCCACACCTTCTCGGCCTGTGCCCTCGTCAGGGTCGGGCTTGGTGCAGTCGAGCTCGTGGGCGTCCGCCCCAGCCTACGCCAGTTGGTTTGGGCCCTGCGGGAGGCCTTGGTTTCGCCGCCCAGGTGGCGACGCCTGGCCCCTCCGCCTTCTTCTCTTCCGCTCCTGTCGCACCGTACTCTCAGGACTCCTACCGGCCGCAGACTTCCAATCTCCGAAATGTTCGGAGGACAGCGCCGGGGGGCTGACTCATACTCTGAGGGTAGGTTACCTGTGTGAACGCTCCTTCGCAGCCTCGAACTTCTGCGCAGCTTCGTAGCAGGAGGAGTTGACCTCTCTTCCCCTCTTTCCCCTTGTCCCCCCTCAGGTGCTGCGTAGGGTGGCCGAGTCGCTTGGCCTGTCGTGCGCGCCTGAGCGGCGTGCGGAAGAGGGACAGCTATCTGGGGCTTCCCTAGATCCTCCCCTCCGAACGTGTCCACGCATTGACGCTTCCCACAGACATTGGTCTACTGTGGAAGCGCTTCGGGGAGGTTAAATCAGAATCTCTCATCGTACCGGTGAAATACCTTCGCCAGGTCTCTGAGAACTGCTGAAGGAGTCTATGACTCCTTCCTGAGAACTCCGATCATCGATCTTGACCTAGCAGCCCAGTTGCCAACAGGCAAGGATGCTGCTCCTCTCCGGCCAGGGCTTCTCCCTCCCCCCCTTTTGGGAGGACCAGCTGAAGCACCTAGACCTGGCGGTGACCTCTGGCATAAGACTAGGCGCTTTCTCAATGGTCCTCGCCCACGATCTCAGATCCTCAATGGGCGAGGGTGGAGTTGCTTTGACTGTCCTAGCCACGCTAGTGACTCGGCAGACAGAAGGCCTTCAATGTCATTGGCACGTCGCCTGAGCTTCTTGAGACGCGAGAACGCCTGCTTCACACTTCGCACCGTGAGTTCCGATCTCGCGTCGGAAGTCTCCAAGACCAAGCCCGATTCGCGGGACGTCCTCTTCGGTGGCTCGTTCGGTGACTCACTGCTTGCGTCATCGGAGCGTGTGGAGTCGGAGCAGTCGCTCAGGAAGGCCTCATCGAAGATCTCTCGCGGGGATCTTCGGCAAGAAGAAGGAAGAAGGCGATCCCTCTCTTCTTCTCCTCCCAGCCGTTCCGCCAAGCAGGCGAAGCCGGCAACGCCTCTCGCAACCCAAAAAGCCCGCAGCTCCGGCATTCTACCCAGAATTTCCCGGGGCCCTACCCACAGACTCACCCACCTCCCAAAGCAAGGCGCCTGGGAGGGGGAAGAAGGTCCTTCGTCCTGATGGCAACCGTGCGGCGCGGGACCTTCTCCCTTCGGGAGATGACCCTACCACCGCCGGTGGGCGGCCGCTTAGTTCTTACGCGCGGGGAAAATGGCCATCCATTTCCCCCGCTCCTTGGGTGCTGAGTGTGGTGGAACAGGGGTACCGTATAGAGTTCACCACGGAACCCCCGCCGACTTCCCACCGAGACCTACCACCTACCCCCCTTGCCGGTGAACCTACGATCAACTCTTCTGGACGAGGTCTCGGCGCTCCTGGCGAAGGCTGCCATCCTCCCCAGTCGACCCTACCTTCACCGAGGGGTTTTGATCGACGTTCTTCTTGGCCCCGCAAGAAGACCGGTGATTGGCCTTCCCCAATCCTGAACCTGAAGCTCTGATCAAGTATAATCAAGCCGAAGAAGTTCAGGATGGAAACTCTCGCGTCGATCCTGCGCTGTCCTTTGAAGGGGAGCCTGGCGTCTTCTTTGGATCTGGAAGACGCCTACCTTCAGTCCATCGCCAAATCCGACCGTCGCTGGCTCAAGATTTCGAATCCAGGGCCAGTCGTACAGTGGACGTGCCTCCCCATTCGACTTTTCCCCTCCCCGGGTCTTCACGATGGTGAACCGGGAGGTAGGCGCCTTCCTCAGGCGTCGGGGGTCAACCTCTGCCTGTATCTGGACGTCTGGGTGCATTCGAGCCCGTGGCTCCTGGCACCCAGCCTACGCAGTTTGGGTTTTGGAATAACCCCCTGCGGGAGGCCTTGGTGTCGCACAGCGGTCCCAGGTGGCTACTCCTGGCCCTCTCCGCCTTCTTTCTTCCGCTCCTGCTGGCAAACCGTTCTCTCAGACCCCTACCGCCGCCACTTCCTATGTTTGGAGGACAGCGCCGGTGGGGCGGACTCAGACTCGGAGTAGTCACCTGGGTGACGCTCCTTGCCGCAGCCTCGACGTCTGCGGCAGCTTCGGAGCAGGAGGAAGGTGGCTCTCTTATCTTCCCGCTTGCCACCCCTCGTTGCCTGCGTAGGGCGCCGAGTCGCTTGTGCCTGCTTGCGCGCCCGGCGCGTCGTGCCGGAGGAGGAACTCAATCGGGCTTTTCCCTATCCTCCCTCCGGAACAGTGTCCAAGGCATTGTTCGCTTCCCACAGACGTATGTCTACTGTGGAAGCGCTCCGGGGGAAGGTTATCATAAGCCCTCATCGGAGCCCCGGTGAAACCTTCGCCAGGTCTCTGAGAACTGCTGAAGGAGTCTATGACTCCTTCCTGAGAACTCCGATCATCGATCTTGACCTAGCAGCCCAGTTGCCAACAGGCAAGGATGCTGCTCCTCTCCGGCCAGGGCTTCTCCCTCCCCCCCTTTTGGGAGGACCAGCTGAAGCACCTAGACCTGGCGGTGACCTCTGGCATAAGACTAGGCGCTTTCTCAATGGTCCTCGCCCACGATCTCAGATCCTCAATGGGCGAGGGTGGAGTTGCTTTGACTGTCCTAGCCACGCTAGTGACTCGGCAGACAGAAGGCCTTCAATGTCATTGGCACGTCGCCTGAGCTTCTTGAGACGCGAGAACGCCTGCTTCACACTTTCGCACCGTGAGTTCCGATCTCGCGTCGGAAGTCTCCAAGACCAAGCCCGATTCGCGGGACGTCCTCTTCGGTGGCTCGTTCGGTGACTCACTGCTTGCGTCATCGGAGCGTGTGGAGTCGGAGCAGTCGCTCAGGAAGGCCTCATCGAAGATCTCTCGCGGGATCTTCGGCAAGAAGAAGGAAGAAGGCGATCCCTCTCTTCTTCTCCTCCCAGCCGTTCCGCCAAGCAGGCGAAGCCGGCAACGCCTCTCGCAACCCAAAAAGCCCGCAGCTCCGGCATTCTACCCAGAATTTCCCGGGGCCCTACCCACAGACTCACCCACCTCCCAAAGCAAGGCGCCTGGGGAGGGGGAAGAAGGTCCTTCGTCCTGATGGCAACCGTGCGGCGCGGGACCTTCTCCCTTCGGGAGATGACCCTACCACCGCCGGTGGGCGGCCGCTTAGTTCTTACGCGCGGGGAAAATGGCCATCCATTTCCCCCGCTCCTTGGGTGCTGAGTGTGGTGGAACAGGGGTACCGTATAGAGTTCACCACGGAACCCCCGCCGACTTCCCACCGAGACCTACCACCTACCCCCCTTGCCGGTGAACCTACGATCAACTCTTCTGGACGAGGTCTCGGCGCTCCTGGCGAAGGCTGCCATCCTCCCCAGTCGACCCTACCTTCACCGAGGGGTTTTGATCGACGTTCTTCTTGGCCCCGCAAGAAGACCGGTGATTGGCCTTCCCCAATCCTGAACCTGAAGCTCTGATCAAGTATAATCAAGCCGAAGAAGTTCAGGATGGAAACTCTCGCGTCGATCCTGCGCTGTCCTTTGAAGGGGAGCCTGGCGTCTTCTTTGGATCTGGAAGACGCCTACCTTCAGTCCATCGCCAAATCCGACCGTCGCTGGCTCAAGATTTCGAATCCAGGGCCAGTCGTACAGTGGACGTGCCTCCCCATTCGACTTTTCCCCTCCCCGGGTCTTCACGATGGTGAACCGGGAGGTAGGCGCCTTCCTCAGGCGTCGGGGGTCAACCTCTGCCTGTATCTGGACGACTGGTTGATCTACGGCCCGTCGCCCCCGGCGACGGCCGACATGGTCAGTCCCACCGTTCAGGTCGTGCAAGGTGGGCTTCATTGTCAACTTCGCCAAACATCAAGCCTTACCCCCTCTCACAATGAACCTGATGTATCTGGGTACTCGGCTGCAACTGCTTCCTGGCATTGCACAGCCGACGGCCGAGCGGTGGAATGGTCGTTGTTCAGCTGCGACGTCCATGGCGCTGCTACGCAGGCCCCGCTCGAGACTGGCTTCGCCTGCTGGCTTGATGGCTCTTCTCGTCGACCTGTTCCCCGTATTGTCGCTTCCACATGAGGCTGCTTCAAATCAGCACTCGGACGGCACTACATGCCGATCAAGCACCCAGATTCCCGTCTGATCCCTAGCAATACAAGGGGTCCGGGAACAACTGGCATGGTGGTCCTCACCCCCCAACCTGGCTCAGGGAATCTCTTTCCTGCGCCTCCTGTCGATGTTGTTGTCACGACAGACGCGTCGAAGTCGGGTCGGGGGGGTTTCACCCTAGACCTATGCGCCTCGGGACGTGGTCCCAGACCGAGGCCCAAGGGGCCCATGTCAATCCGTCTCTCGACTGTGGGCAGTGGAACGAACCCTAGCTCCACTTCGAGGCCATGGTGCCCAACTCCAGTGTCCTAGTACAGTCGGACAAACTCCACCGTGGTGGCCTACATCAACAGGCGGGGCGGGGAAACTCGGTCCGGCCCCTGTGCCTCGACGGCCAATGCAACTCATAGCGTGGTGTCGGGACCGAGCCATCACGATGGTTCCCCGCAGTACAACATTCCGGTAGCCGTCAACTTTTCTTGCCGACGATCTGTCTCGTGGCATAATGACGGCCTCGGAGTGGATACTGAACCCGAGATGTCGTACGGAGATCTTCGAGAGGTTATATGTTCCTCAAATCGACCTGTTCGCCTTGCATCTGAGTCACCAGCTCCCTATGTACTGCACCCGGACTCAACGACCCGGGTGCGTACTCATGTCGACGCTCTGGCGATAGTCTGGTCGGGGTTCACGGCCTACGCCTTCCCGCCGATTCCGATCTGGCATCAATGTTTTCGAAAATCGGGCGGGAGGCGTGCCGTGTCATCCTCATCGCTCCCTTTTGGCCGAACACCTTTGGGTTTCGGGCAATGGTGGATCGCTTGGCGGCTGTGCCGCTTCGTCTACCGATCCGTCCGGTGGACCTAGTAATCCCTTCCGACGGAGGACGCGCCAGTCTGTCCTGGAGCATCTAGCGTGACCTGCGTGGCATATCCGGCATCGATGCCGAGATTCTGGCTTTACGCAGAGGGCTGCCTCGCTCATCTCGGCGGCAGAAGGAAGTCCACCATGGAACGCTTACCTCTAAAGCGTCTTGGACCCTACTTCCGCGTGTGTGAGCGACGAGAGGTGTGTCCGACTCGGGCATCTGTAGCCGAGATGCTGACTTTCTCACCGAACGCTTTGATAGCGGACTTTGAAACTTCGACTGTTAAAAACTACAAGTCCGCTATACTAGCGATCCATAGAGGTTTCGAACTATCAATGACGATGGCTCGATCCGGCTCCTTCTAGAGGGGATGTTGAATACACGACCTCCGGCCAGAAAGACGGTCCCACCCTGGGGGATCTTACACTGTCTTAGACTTGTTATGAAGCCCCCATTCGAACCTATGCTGAGGCATCACTAAACACATTCACCACCCAAGACAGTAATTCTTTGGTCGCTCCTCGCCTCTGTGTAGACGATGCTCGGAGATCAGGAATATCTCTATGTCAGCGTCAGAATTCTCCTCTCCTCTGACAGGGTCAAATTGTTCTTCTTCAGGCCGTTCTTTTTCCTGGCAAAGAACGAGTCTCCTCATTCCGACAACTCAACAATTATCTTACCCTACCCCGATTGCATGTCATCTCGTCGGTGCGGGAAGATTCGCCTGTGGTGTCCCGTTCGGGGAAGCCCGTTGAGTACTATAAACGTAAAGACTGGGTCCGCTCAGGGCTCGGACGATTCGTTGTTTCTTACACACGCTTCCTCCCACGGGTCCGGCGTCAAAAGCGCAATTGCTAGATGTATTAGCGCTGTAATTAATGATTCAAACGCGGTGATAGGAGCTTCATCACCTCTCAAACAAGCTCGATCCCATTCTGTTCGTAATATCACTTCCCTCGTGGGCTATCACCGCGGAATCGCATTTGCGAAATCTGCGGCTTGGTCTGGAGGGCTCCCACAACGTTTTTCGTCGGTGTACTACAGAAACTTACAAACTCCCCAAGAGAACGTTGCGAGGCACTCCTTCAGAAACAACACTAATTCTACTTCCCTATACATAAAGAAATCTCCTATCCGGTGCCGACTGTGACGCGCGCCCCGGAGTATTTCCGTTGTAAGGTGAGCATCTATTTCCCCGATTTTCAATGTTTCATACCTTATGTTTTAAATATGTTGCTTTAATGTTTAGTGCTTGCTTGCCTTTGGCTGCACTCTGTTGGCTGCTCTGAATTATGCTCCACCTCGACTGAGTGTGCTAGTCTGGTGTTGAATTGAAAATATTAATTCAACGGGGGGTTATGCATATGTTTCAGTCAACATTGGTGTAAAGGAATCAGTTCAGTGTAATGATTTATTCAAAAACACATTATGTTTTATAAATCATCAACTAATGCCTGATTTCCTTTCCAATTGACTTTCCCCCCACTTCCAGGCCCCTCCCCCTCAATGATATGTACATCAAAAACGCGTCCGTGTGGGCTTTGAGGCAAAACGGAATTAAGGAAGAGCTAAGGTCGACAGGGGTGTGACCTGGGGTCACTTGTCGAGACCATTTCTCTTTTAGAGGGTCATATTATGGTAATTTGGGGTGCATTCCCACTGTCTCAGAGGGAATGCATATGTTGTTCGCAGTCAACATTGGAGGAAATCAGGCTTTTCAGTTAGCATGAGTATAAGCTATTGTGTTTGGAATAATTTTAAAGCACCACCAATTAATACCCAAACTGCTGCCCATTATTGAATTGATCAGTCAGCAATGGCCCATTGTGAAAACCGTTTAATGAGTATAAATTTACCTCAAAGCAAACTGCCTTATGCAATGTAGGGTGCTCGTCCATACCTTCATAGTTCCCATGGTGACTAATACTGATTTTTTCTCTTTTCTATTAGACGTTTTATGCCAAGGAACAGAAAGGTATATGCTAGACTAGGCTGGTAGAAGTGACCAAGAAAGAGCCATCAGAATCACCCGTCAGGTAAGACACGCAGGCTAAACTAGGTTACATCAGAAAAGAGCTTGAAAAGATTATCATAATGAGAAAAAAACAATTAGTAAATAAAGATCATCAGAGATTTTCACAGGACAGAACTTTGAGATTCCTCCCATAAATGATCCATCGGGGACTACATTGTGCCTAGTAAAACTTGGCTTTGCCAAATAATAAGTCTAGATGTGGCGACTGTAACATTTTCAAAATACTGATACTTACAGAATGTGGTGAACAAAACATCGATTTGCACGAAGTCTTTCTCTTATGACAATCACTATCTTTGTTCACTTAGGGGTGTGCCTCATGGTGTTTGATCACATTTACTAAACCTAACTTCAGTGGATATTGTTAATAGCAATTCAAACGAATGGAATATGATGTAAGGTGCAATGGCAACAGGTCTCAATCAGTGTTTAGGGGGTGGTTATATAAAAATGTTTCTGATTGGGTAATTTCTTGGAGATTTCACATATTCATACATTTCCAGTGATAGAAAAAAATGTTAAAAAAAACAGGAAATAGGTTTGACCATTGAAAAAGGATTCTCTGTAAATGCTTAATAGAAAAGTTTAGCAAATGGCCCCCATGCTTAAATGACTACCTATTGCTTTTGACAATAATATTGAGGGGGAGAGGGGCCCTAACAAATTAAAGGTGATGATTAATCAAAGATGCGTTTTTGTCAGGTTCTGGTGCCAGGGCTTGGTAGAGAGCTTTATTCGAGGCCGTGACGTCATTCGCTGACCAGACCTTTTTGCTTAGGAAAGGACTACTAGAGGTGAGTGAAGTTAATGTGAAAGTGGAAGAAGAAAGAAATCGGGCCCACTGAGTACTATACTGAAGGTTGGGGCAGGTTTAGATTTTAATCTTTCAATATTAATGGCAGTAAGATACACAATTGCGACAAAAACCAGCATGTGATGCACCCCCTCATCATGGAGTAGGTTGTACTGATTTCAAAAAGGAATAGCCCTTTTATCCTACTTAAGTTTAGTCTTCAGAAAAAAAGCAGGTAAACTAAAAACTGCACTTAAAGGTGCAACAAGAGATTTCAAATAACAGGTAATCCTGACAAATGTGAAAATTCTGATTTTGGCACTGATGTAAAAGCTTTATATCCAAAATACTCCATTCTGTAGGATTAAGCTGAAACTGTTTCTTTCGTACTAAAGTTGGTGAAATTTCTAATTTCAATATAGGAGCAAATACAAATTCCACCTATGTTTTCTATTGAAATATGAGTTATACAAATCGCCTTTTGTTTTCATTTTAAATTCTGGACCAATATAAAAAGAACGGAAATTTTTGCCCGTCTAATCTATGAAATCATAAATATCACAGAAAATATGGATGACTGTGAATCTCTCGTTGCCCTTTTTAGAATGGGTGCTTCGGTAGGATAAGTGAATTGAATAATGTCCCCACTTAAAGGTTAGTTCATGAATCATGTTCCCATGGTTGATCAACTAAAGGAATATAAATATTGGGGGGAAGCTTTCCCCCCTACTAATATTGATTTTGTCGGTTGCGATGGCAAGTGTAGGGTTAATTAAAGTTTATAGGTTATGAGGTTTTAAAATTTGTAAAATATACTGTCGCACACTGACCATTAAAATGGTTCAGTGGTGCGACAAGTATATTTACAAATTTGCAAGAATTAGCCCTTAGAGACAAAGCATATAAACCCACCAGGGGCCTTAAGGTGGGTCCCGGGACCCCACCGTTTTCGGTTAAGATGCGACACTGGCCCCCAAATTTCAAAATCCTAGCTACGCCACTGTACTATAGTAGTAGCCAGCCCACAGTGCGACATTGAAGCACTTTTCAGTTCACAGCAGATGACAAATGGGTACAGTATTACAAAATATTGACTGACGTGAGGGCACGGTAAAATTATAGGCCCAAGGTGATGTCAAAAACCATGACTATGCCGAGCGAAGGTGAGGGCATTTAGTCATGGTTTGACATAACCGAGGGCCTATAATTTTAACTTTGCCCCGAATATTAAGCAGTCACTATTTGTTTTAGATACCGATATATTAGATCTTATATTGCTGATTGGTTAAAAGATTTCCCGAACTGACAATGCCTACAACTTACAAAACTATTTGCAACGCCTATCGTTACAAAGGGCTCGCCAAACACGCGAGATCTATTGAACCGATGTTGAGATGTCCTATTAGTTCCGGGCACAGGCGATTGCCATGCCCCAGGCACACAGTTCATCGTGACCTCATCTGATAGAAAAAAGGGGCCAGTTATTTTAATGACTCTACTTTTAACCAATCAGATGAGAGGAATCTTTATATGAGGTATAAATAGGGTTTGCAGTAGCGAAACATAGACTTCGAAATTTGCAATACACACAACATGTTTGCCTATGAGTGACATGATGACTCTATAAGGCAATAAGCAGTGTTCTTCTTGGTACCTCCCACATGTTACTTGAGGAAAGTACTTTAAGATCCTACTACATCAACATTTTCAGATTTCTGGTTGCTTGTCAGGTATCTCATGAGTAGGGACGTGGTGTGTGGGTGTACTACGAGTTAGAGTATAATCTATCAGGAATTTATTTTCTCAGTTGTGCTATATATGAGCCAAGTTCAGG
>JAMKCH010082414.1:0-10179 GCA_023653785.1 Ophioderma brevispina | reverse complement strand
GCCACAGATTATCAAGACACGATCAGTGGTTGGCAAAACTCAGCAAGCAGAGAAAACTCGGGCACGAAAAAGGCCAGCGGGAAAAAAAAGATCATAGCAGCTCCTGGAGACTTGCGCCGCCGTTAAGACAGAAAGCAAGGCATTACTCAAAAAACTTCATATGCAAATCCCGAAAAAAAGTGAACTAAAACGACACCAAGCACGTGTACACTCCGCAAACTCATATCTATGAAAATCCTGAAAAAGCTGATTGACAAACCGACACCAAGCTCGGGGCACCAATAGGGAGACCATAAAAAAGCCGAAATAAACCGACACCAAGCTAGTTGAACAATATGGAGACCCTTTAAAAAAGGCCGAAATAAAACGACACCAAGCTAGTGCACAATATGGAGACCCTAAAAAGGCCCGGAAACCGAAATAAACGGACACCAAGCTCGTGCACTCTATGGAGACCCTAAAGCCGCAATAAAACGGACACCAAAGCTCGTGCAACACTCGAAAACTTCATTGAAAATCCTAGCAAAAGAGCTGTAAAATCAAGAAAGTTCAGTCAGAACAGAATACACCACTAGTAGTTGACATCGAGAGTGTAGTTGCGAGATTTCAAAATCATGTAACAGTGGATTCTTACAGTTACGATATATCTGTGAGATTTGTAGAAGCATCTTCTTCAACAATCGAAATAATTACAGTGACGACATAATGCAACAAAGAGTGTTTCATTGAAAGCCAAGATCGAAGATATGCCTTTTGTAAAGGTAAGAAAAATCCACCGGTAAAAAATTGTGGATCTGTCACACCATGTGGATCGTAATCGAATGCAATTATATCCCAAGATTTGCAACAAGTAAACAATTAGGATTGTGCACACAACCCATAGTGAACTTCTCGGTTGAACATGCTAGAGAGACACCTTCTGTTTGCACCAGCAATTGCTTTTATGAAGATGATCCCACTGATCAAAGGCGCTCAAAAAGTATTCAGTACAAGCTTGGATGTGTGCTGTAAAAAGTATGTGAGCCAACAGTGTGCAATGTTTACCCAGACTACCAAAGATAAAGACCTTCTGAGAGGAAAATTAAAGCGGGGAGAGGAAACTAGAATCGGAAGGGCATAATATGTTGCCAGGATGTAAATCCAATCAACGTGAAACAAGCTTTAGTTTGGCTTTTAATTAAACAGAAACAATCAGGGTATTGTTACGGATCACTTGACCAAGGCAAAAAACACCTCAAAAACTACGGATTTCAAACGCTGAATTAACATAGACAATAACACTGGAACTGATTACAAATTTTAAAAACAAAGTATTTATTTCAAATGGTGTGTTTAAATCAATCTCATTCAAACATCGATTAGGTTATCAATAATCAAAGATTTATCATAAAAGTTGTAATTAGAATCATAATTAATTACTACTGGGTGTGTGCCGCGACACGGGCTGCAGCAAGACTACAATTAAGATGCCGAACTTGCAAAAGAGTCCTGGCGAATATTCCAGCGTAAAACTTAACTATTTCCAGTAGTGGGACGTGTCCACGGAAGACTTGTCCTGACTGACGAAAAAACAGCTCCTAATGACTCCGAAGCTCGTAGGTCGACTAAATATAACGTCCAAAAGTCTGTGTAGCTTGTTATCCTTGGATAACTCAGAGGCCACGAAATGCGGAGGAACGAACACGGCTACACAATCGGACGAAACTGATGGAGCTGATGACACTATGACAATGTCCATACAGAAAAACTATGTTTGGACTGCGTTTACTGTCGCTGACAACTTGAAGCAACTAAGTGTCACTATACTCTGCTAATAACTTGGAGCAGGATGGTAGAACTTGACCTCATTTCTCTCACAGGGCTCTATTATACTCTCAAACAATCTAGAAGGATCTGGTCATCTCTAGATGAGTATTGTGCTAAATATAGTCCATTATGTCATGATTATTAGGTTTCAGTCGCGGCAATGTGTTTATCCATATTTTAGACTGTTCATAAAGCCATCACCCAGTATGCACAACACGGTGCCCTTTAGATACAGTATGGCGCCACCTATTTGTTTAGTGGAGCATATTCCAGCACAATCCACTCAACTGGGCACTATTGCTAGAATATTTCCGGCATTCTAATTATTCCCACACACACCAGGATGCAAACAAACAGTTTATATTTTATATTATATTACAGGACTATTATAGTTTTTATGTGCTAATTTAGACTTAATCTTATTCAAAATGAAATAAATTATGTTAATTACTGGGGCTTTGTAAACATCCCCCTTAACGAACGAAGTTTGATTGAAAAGCAAACTCGTAACCTATTTAAGGCTCTATATGTTTAAACTTCCCATACATAACTTATTCACATGTTACACTTTCCTTTTTAAAAGCTTTACTTGTTTCTGACTAATAAACCCATTCTGATAGGGCATCAGCATCACATGATCTGTGCCATTTGATGTTGTGTCTGATGTTAGGTTGTGCTCTTGCAAGGTCAAACTACACCTCACTAACTTGATTCTTATTTTCATTCTGTGAATGAGGTGAGGGGGTTGTGATCTGTGAAAACAAGCACTGGGTGCACTGTGGTACCCAAATATACATCAAAATGCCCTAAGGCCAAAACTAAGAGTCAGAGCAAGGCATCCTTTCTCCATCGGTGGAGTAAATTTCTGTGGTGTTGTAAACTCTTGGGAGAAATACGAAATAGGGTGGTCTCTTCCGTCTTCTCCTTCTTGATAAGAAACCCACCTCAAAAACTACGGATTCAAAACTCCTGAATAACTAGACAATAAACTTGAACTTGATTTACAAATTTTTAAACAAAGATTTATTTTAATTTGTGGTTTAGATAAAAATCACTCTCATTCAAACATCGATTAGGTATCACTACTCACAGATTTATCTATAAATAAAGTTGGTTAATTTATGAACTAAACTAAAATCTTACTACCGTGGTGTGTGCCGCGACGCGGGCCTGGCGAATATTACAATTAGGATGCCGAACTTGCAAAGATTCCTGGCGACTATTCCAGCGTAAAACTAACTATTCCCTTAGTGGGACGTGTCCACGACTGACTAACTTGTCCTGACTGACGAAAACCAGCTCCTAATGACTCCGAAGCTCGGAGGTCGACTACATTAAGTCCAAAGTGGCTGTAGCTGTTTATTCCTTTGATACTCAGAGGCCACGACATGGCGAAACCGAACACGGCTACACAATCGGACGAAACTGCCTGGAGCATGTAGACATACTATGACAAGTCCACTAACAGAAAACTATTTTGACTATGCGATTACTGTCGCGGACAACTTGAAGCAACTAGGTTTCACTATACTCTACTAATTACTTTGAGCATGAATGGTATGTACTCTGACTATCTTCTCATCACCAGGGCGTTATATACCTCTCAATACTAGAAAGATCTGGTCCTCTCTATATAGTCCATGTGCTAAATATAGTCCCTTATGTCATGATTCTGGATTCAGCTCAATGTTCCCATATTAGCATGTTCTAGCCATCACCCACACCCCCACACACTGTGCCTGTAGATACAGTATGGCGCCACCTATTTGTTTAGTGGAGCAATATTCCAGCACAAGTCCACTCACTGAACTACTGGGCCCTCTATCTAGAATATTCGCCGGCATTCCTATTACCACAACAACACACCAGTATGCACACAAACCGGTATATTTTATATTATATTATTAGACTAATTTATAGTTTTTAATGTGCTAATTTAATACTTAATCTTACTCACAAATGAATACATTAATTGTTAATTCTTGGGGCTGTAACAAACACCCTCACCCCCTTAAAAGAAAGGAATTGTTTGGATTGAAAAGTCAACTTTCTACCTATTTTAAAGGCCTCTTAATATTTTTTAAACTTCCTATACCTAACTTATTCACAATGTTAAACTGGCCTTTGAAAAGCTTTAACTTGTTGATTCTGATTAACTACACAAATCTGGATAAGGCATCAGCGATCACATTATCTTTGCCTTTTGGTGTGTCTGATGTCTAGGTTTGTACTCTTGCAAGGTCAAACTCCACCTCACACCCTCTGATCTTATTTTCATTCTGTGTGAAGGTGAGGGGGTTTTGATCGTGAAAACAAGCACTGGGTTCACTGTGGTACCAAATATCATCAAAATGCCCTATGCCAAAATAGAGCAGACACTCCTTCTCGATAGTGGAGTAATTTCTTTGGTGCTTTTTAAACTTCTTGGCGAATACGAAATAGGGTGGTCTAATCCGTCTTCTCCTTCTTGCTAAGACTCCACCACAGCCCTATGGTCCCTCTGGCATCTATTGCCAACTTGAATTGGTCCTGAAAGTCTGGTGCAATCAGAACTGGTTTCCTCATCATTATGCTTTGATTTTCTGGAAACTAATTGTGCACAATCCTGTGACCAAACAAATTTTACATTTTTGCTAGCAAATTTGTCAAATGGACCTGGCATATCTGAAAAGTTTGGACAAACTTCCTGTAATATCCCGCCATACCTAAGAATCTCTTAAGTTCTTTCCTGTACTAGGGGTGTTGGGAATTTCGCAATTGCTTCAAACTTAGCCTTGACAGGCTTGACATTGCCTTGACCTACTACAATTGGCCTAATAAGTGACATTGGCATGGCAAAACTCACTCTTGACGAAATTGACTGTCAGTTTGATTTCTGACAACACTTCTGAAATAAGTGATGAGCTGCCCCATGTGTTGTTCCCAAGACTGACTGGTACACAATCAAATCATCAACATGGCTTCACAGCCTTCTAGGTCTACAACTATATGATTTACCATTCTTTGGAAGGTTGCGGTGCGTTTTTCATACCGAAAGGCAACCTATACTGAAAAAGCCCATCCGCGTGTGCAAAATGCCGAATTTTCTTTTTCGCACGATCATAAGGGAACCTTCCAATACCCCTTTAAAAGATCAACTTGCTGACGGTACTTTTGAATTTCCCGATTTTTTCTAATCAATCATCCATACGAGGTATCGGAAATGAATCAGTCCTTGAACAATGATTTAAACCCTTCTGAAGTCTGTCACAAACCTCAGGGAACCATCAGGTTTTGGCACCAAAATACATGGGGAAATCCATTCACTTTTGCTTGCCCTTCAATTAATTGAATTTTCCAACATGTACTCTATTTCTTTGTGAGATGTTCTTTCTTCATAGGAATTGACTCGTCTGTAAGGGTGCTGTTGTATTGGTGACCAATCACCCACAGCAACATCATGATAAGCAGCAGTGTTCTACTAGGGACATCAGGGAAAATTATCCTACAAACTCATGAATCAACTGCATGATTTCACACTGTTGATTTTCGGAAAGATGCTATTTTGTGCCAAATCTTTGAGCACATCGAATTTTTGCAACTTGATTGGATAGTCATGCCGCTTGTCATCATTGTTTGAATGTTGAACATCTTTCAAATTCAGATTGTCATCCTGTGTACGTTCTAGCAACTTACAGAGCACACTTGGTTTTGCACTGCCATCGTCATTTCTACCTACATCCTCTTTCAACATATGTCCAACAATGCCATTGCCTACATCTACCCTATCTGCTTTTGCCTAGGTGTCACTTCATTTACTTGTGATTCTACTTTATAGGGACCATGGTATATGGCCTGCAGTGGATGTCAGGGTATTGAAACAAGCACTATACAAACACTTTTGTCTCCTGGCCTAAAGAACCTACTCTTGGTCATCTTGGTCATACCACGTTTTGTCATCTGGTCTGGGCTTTGTTTTTCAAATTCCCCTGGCAATTTCATTTGGCCCTATTGAGCTATCTTAAATTTGGAAACATAGTTCAAAAAGGTTGGTGTCAGTTAGTTATCCCTCATCATTCAGCCATTTCTCCTATTAGGAGTTTTCAAGGGACCGCGCACTGGTCGCCCAAAAACTAACTCAAACGGACTGAAACCTAGGGTTTTCTTAACTGCTTCCCTTGCAGCAATCAATAACAAGTGAACTCCCCTCATCCCCGTCCTTCTCAAATTCCCAACAGTATCCTAATCATTTCTTTAGAGTTTTGGTGGAATCTTTCCAAGGCTCCTTGGGATTCCGGCCTGGTAAGGGCACTGGACAAATACCCTGATCTATCCCTAACTCATACATCACTTGCTGACAAAGACCAATGTCACATTGACCCCTGATACGGACTGAAATTGACTTAGGTAGGCCTACAAGAGTGGAAAAACTTGGTCAAAGCCCCTTACTACAAAACGGTTTTTAGCCTTAATATTCCTTAAGGGTATGGCTTCTAGGGAACCGGTTGGAGGCACACAGATATTAGAGGATACTGATTACCCTACTAGGTCACGAGGGGAGGTCCTACACAGTCAACTATGTCCCTACTAAATGGCTCTTCCGAATGCCTGTATCGGTTTCAGAGGTAGGCGGGCGGATTTTCTGATTAGCTTTTGCCAACAACTTGACAAGTATGGCAATACCTACAGTAAGTCAGAACAGACTTATGAAGTGTAGCCACCAAAAGTGGTTCAAAATCCATATCATTGTTTCTTTGACGCTAAATGACCTACCATGGGACTATCATGGGCAATGCATTAGACCTCCCTATGATACAACCTTTGGGACAACTACCTGATGAACAACTTTCCACTCCATCATTTGCCGGAGCATCATGTGGCCGCCATTTCCCTTCACAGCACACTCATTGTGTTTTGTAAAACACACGAGGAACATCCTCAGACTCCTGCAGGGGTTCCGGCCCCTTTGACTACAATTCTTGAGTGCAGATCATTTCCTGTTCAAAGACGAACTTGTTCTGACTCAAGGGTCATCATCATTATCCCCCCTATGTCCACTGCTCAGGGGCCTGACTCTGTTTTTGAAGAACTACTCCCTGAAGAGGCACGTTGACCTGGTTCACATCATTCTAATTTTGTCATGAACGTGTCATCTAAAATCCAAATTAGGGACAAGGTCTTGTCCTCCTTCCTATCACTGTTTGCTTCAAGCATGGCTTCCCTAGCCATACTCCAGTACTGCACGTCTGATTAACTGTACTATTCTTATCCCCTCACTATCTATTTCTGTTGCCGGGATGTGTACATTGGTTCGGGAATGTACTTTCGCCCCTGCCAAATCATTCCCTAATAACTTGAAACAGACACCTTTGACTGGAATTCGGCCTTACTCACTATGACTGTACCGGAGACCAAATCAGACTTCAATTCACCACCTTGTGAATAGGGAACACTAATAATATCCATACCTATACCTTGGATCAACGCATTCTCACCCGTTATCTGACCTTCACTAAGGGAATGACCTCCAAAATTACCTGCCTGGCACAACTGTGTGCCACGCATGATCTTTATAGGAGTTGGATCAACTTTGTCACCATCAAGGACACGAACCCTCCATAAAAATGGTTCAAAGTCTTCCTAACCTTCTCAGACTCAACATCTTTCCCTGGGGTTTAATAGCCTTGGAACTAACTTGTGGTCTAAGGTGGACACAGCACAACCTGTGGAGCATAACATTCTCTTCAATGGCCATCTGCTTTCCCATCAACTTCCAACAGCTTGTGCCATAACATGACCTGAATCTTGCAATATGTGCAAGTTATATCTGACTAAAACCAGTCCCTGACTTTTGGTTTGGCACTAGAAGGACCCTTCTTCCCCTGACTGGAGGAAACCTGACTGCTTTTCCCTTCTTTTAATAGTACCATGACTTGGAATTGTCTACTTTGGTAGGCCTATTTGAATTAAAACTCTTATAATTCTGACTTGACTTTTTAGGCCCACCCATACTAGTGCTGGAAACTCCAACTTATGGTTGAGGGCGAATCTCGGCTATTGTAGCTGCATTTTTCAAATCTTTGATATCGCGTTCATCAATGAGTTGTTTTTTTTTTATGTCGGCAGGAACTTGCACTGTTTGAACTGCTCAATTAAAACCAACTGCCTAATTTGATTGAAGTCTTGTTTCACTTCCTTGGAAGTGAGCCACCTACCCAACATTTGTTCCTGAACTTAGCAAACTCAACGTGAGTTGGTTGATCTGCAAAGTTTTTTCGCACTCCGAAATTTTTGCCTATATGCCTCAGGCACTAATTCATAGTCCTTAAGAATAGACTGCTTTAGTACTTCATACTCACTGCACTGATCATTGATAGGGACGAGTAGATCTCTCTATCTTTCCCATAAAACACAGTCTGAAGCAATGTTGTCCAATGCTCTTTAGGCCACTTCATGCTTTCGTTCGGCAATCTTCTCGAAGTGGAAAAAATAACTTGTAACCTTCTTGTCTGCTCTAAATGTCGGACAACCAATTTGAATGTTACCTAGTGGCATCAAACCTGGGTGTGAGAGGCCTGATGGTGCCTTTTTTTCTAGACTTTCTTGTTCTAATTTTGTTTTTGCTTTCGATTTTCTGCCACTTCATTCTTTCCTCCATTTGGGAATCGGTTCGTTTTCATTTCTTCCATTTGATTTGGTAACACTAGTTCTTGTTGTTTTCATTCAGTGCCTTTTCGATTCAAGTTTGTCTTCTCTAATTTTATTTGTCTTGTCCTTCCTTTCTTCCGTCTCTACCTTTTGCTGTTCCACCAGCAACTTATCTTGCCTTTCCTTTTCCTTCCATTGCTACCTATCTTGCCTTTCTTTTCTTCCTTGCTAACCTAGCTTGTGCTTTCTTTTTCTTTCTCTTGTGCTTTGTAATTTATAGAGCCATTTCTAATTGCATTTTCATCTATCTCCAACTGTTTCATTTTCAAGCAACTATCTGATTCATCCTTATTTCCACACTAATTTTTCAAAACTCCCTCGTCTAGTTAAATCTTCCTCAACAGATGGTGTTATCAACTGGTTTTTTAAATACATCGCTTTCTCATATAATGTTTAACTTCCATCCCATAATACTCGGCCAATTCCATTAAATCAGGCTTTTTTGACACATCAAACTTCCCACGTAACATCTTTTTTGACAAACTCTTCTTGCGTTAAACGCCATCGTGTATGAACACTTCTGTCACAAACTAACAATATACAAGCCAGATATGCAAATTAACACACAAGCAAAATTTTGTTTCAAAATTTTAACTGTATTTTTTTTATTTTTTTAATTTTTTTTGTTTTTACAGTGTATGTTCCCGTACTAGCCCCCACTTTTGTTACGGTCACCTTGACCAGGCCAAACCCACCTCAAACTACGGATTCAAACTCCTGAATAACTAGACACTAACACTGTGAACTTGGATTACCAATTTTAGAACAAAGTATTTATGTTAATGTGTGTTTAAAATCAATACTCATTCAACCATCATTAGGTATCCATAATCACAAGATTTAATCTATAATAAGTGGTTAACTAATGAGACTAAAAACTTACAACCAGCGTGTGTGCCGCGACACGGGCTGCAGCGAGATTAAATTACGATGCCGAACTTGCAAAGGGTCCTGTCGAATATTCCAGCATAAAACTTAAAACTATTTCCAGTCATTTGGGACGTGTCCAAGGACGACTTGTCCTTCCTTAAGAAAACCAGCTCCTAAATGACTCCCAAGCGCGGAGTCGACTAAATCAAAAGTCCCCCAAAAGTGCTGTAGCTTGTTTATCCTTGGTATAACTCAGAGCCACGAAATTGCGGAACCGAACACGGCTTCAGATCGGACAAACTGCTTGGAGCTGAGCTACTCTGACAATTTCCACTACAGAAAACTATGTTTGACTGCGATTACTGTCGCGGACAACTTGAAGCAACTAGTGTCACATACTCTGCTAATAACTTGGAGCAGGGATGGTATGTTACTCTGACTCATCTTCTCTCACCCGGGCTTTATAAATTCCTCTCAAACAATACTAAAAGGATCTGGTCCTCTCTATATGAGTCCATTGCTAAATATAGTCCATTATGACATGATTCTGGATTCAGCTTCAATGGTTCCCAAATTAGAATGTTCATAGCCATCACCCACACACACACTGTGCTGTAGATACAGTAGGGCCCACCTATTTTGGTTTAGTGGCGCATATTCCAGCACAATCCACTCAACTGGGCACTCTTCTAGAATATTCTCCGGCATTCTACTGTATTCCACACACACCAGTATGCACACAAACCAGTAAATTTTATATTATATTACTTAGACTACTTTATAGTAGTTATGTGCTAATTTTGACTTTAATCTTAC
>JAMKCH010082411.1:0-43904 GCA_023653785.1 Ophioderma brevispina | reverse complement strand
TATTGCTGCAAACTCTAAAACCATCAGGAAGTTAGTATGATCTGTACCCTACCTAAGTTGTGTTTGCATTTTGTTGGTACAGCCTAAAGTCAAATTACGGCATACGAGTCCGTCCACTGTTGGATGAAAGCTTCAACATGTTCCATGCTGGATTTTGGCCTAACCCTTCCACGTGGGCATAGTTGCGGCGTGGAAGGGACCTGGTACCTAGGGTTGTGTGTGCCGTACCAGACCCCCTGGATTGGTCCTCCATTATCTTTTCGATATGGTCTGCAACGTTTATGTGGGTCCAGGAATGGACTCCCCTGATACACAGGACCAACAGCTTTACCTGACTTTCGGTCGAACCATGAGGCACGGACACCATGATACACCTGCACATTTTTACGCAATGGGTGGGAGCGAGGAAAACGAGAAAAATGCCAAATCACAATGTGTGCAATATGCAATTTCTGAACTTATAGGAACTATTTGAGTATGACCAAGAAACCCGACACTCGGGGGCTCGAATCAGGGGCGCTCGACGATTCTGACACTATGCGAGGGTTCGCACCTTAGGACTGCTCAGCCACCTTGCCCTCCCCACAAACAAACTATATCCAGACACCCCAAACATGCACATAAGACACACATACTTACACAAACATATGAAAAACTGCTCCTTGTGTAATTAGTTAGCACCAATTGTGGGGCCAACAATGGTTTGTGGTTTTATAGCAATGGCATCACTGCTAAGCAACAGTTTGATTTGGGACTTGTGTTAATAACAGTGGGAGACTGATAACAGAGAAAAGAAAAATAAAAAGACAACAATGATGTTAGTTTTAGCCAAAAAATAAAGGGATGGAGGGTTAGGAAATATGGGAGTGTCTTCTTTTGCTTGGACATTTTGTATTGCTCTGAGGCTTTTTTATTTCAACAGATTGCAATATCAATTTTACTCAATTCTGAAGATGAATGTGGTTTCAATGAAACAACATAAATGTTCTAAATATTCATTAAAAATGATTTTTTGTATTTTTAAAACATTACAAATATTTTCAATTACTAACCATTAAATTGATTTATGTACAATTTATAGAATGATTCATATGCAATAAAGCAAAGGGTCCCAAAAAAAAGGTTCATAGAAAGAGTACCAAAAAATATGATTTGTATTTCTAAACTATGCACATTTTCAAATTATTTGAAAAATATGTCAGTGTACAGCTTTTGGTTTTGAAAATTTATTAGACATTTAAAGGTGCATTCATGATTCCAGCCCCTTCTGTTTTATTCATGGTTCACTAGATATCCTTGAAGAAAAGGCCTATCACAAAGTTGCGTTGATCCCTATCTGCGGTTTTTTGTGTTGAGCAAAATGCTCGTTTCCCACGGATCCCCATAGGCCATGACTGTAATTTTCTGCCGTTACGGACAGAAAATACAAATGCAAATTCTTACAGAACGATCGAAATTTGAACGTAAGATTGGTCACATGGAATACTAAGGCTAATTGATTCAGATGATATAAGGGTGTAAATCTCACTTTTTCGAGGTCAATCAGTGGGCGAGGCTGTGGATACGAAATGCCCCTTAAGTTGTCTTGCTAAAAACAAGGATTATAATTATAGTGGAAAGGCCCACAGCTCAAATTCGAAATTTACAAGAAACAAACTTATTTTAACTTGATTGCATTAATGAATAGTAATCATCTGCTATCTCAGGAGCTGCATAAAATATGTTGTGAAATTCTGTACAAAAAAAGTACATATTTTTTAATAACTAATTTGAGCATCAATTAGAAATACAAGCTATTTCAAGAAGATCTTCATTTACAATTACCTAGGAGAGAACATTCTTGTCTGAATCAGCAGATGTATCTAAACACAGTATAATATCATTCTTGGCTAATAAGAAATTCTCTGAATGTACTTACAACAGTGAATGCACTGGTGGAATAAAAACATTTGGATTACAAGATCATTGCAATAAAGTAGAGTCCAACCAGTGTAGAGCATTAGGGGACAAGCACCAACATATTAAATATACTACCAGTAATAAGCTCTGTCAATTATAGCATCTAGACTGCTAATAAATGTGGGTAGATGCACTCAATAAATGAAATTTATCTTTGAACATGTGTCATCTAAAATTAGCTACTTGATTTAATAAACTGTGACTCTTCTTAAGGCCTGTGATAAAGAGGGTGTGATACATTGGTGTACATACACCAACCTGCGAAGATGCAGGAGTTTTAATGCACCTTAGACAGTCTGTCAACATTACATTAAAGGGGCATTTGTGGAACCCATGCCCCCTCATCATGTTTGGTTCGATCAATACAAATCTGTGCTGTGGTACTGTGCTGTATGCAATTGTTAACAACATAAAACACACCATCAACATCCGAACAATAAACAAAACACAAATTTAAAAATATGGCATTTTTTAGTATAAGCCACATATAGCACCATACATATGACAGGGGCAGTGATCGCAAATAGTGCCGTCTAATTTTACGAATTGGTACAAGTAATGACAAAATCAGGAAGAATGCATTTAAAGCAGGAGGAAAGCATGATGTCGTGAATTAGTGCGCTTGGTAAACACGAGTTGATCCTAGATCATAAACTTATCCCTGAAGATACCTGGGCCTCCGTACTTGTACCCTGAAAATATATTTTGTATCCTTATATATGAAAAACACAGGGCTTATGTGGGTACAGAAGATGTGGAGGGCAAAGGCCATGAGGGTTCATTAGCGGTATTATTTGTTGTGATGTGGAAAATGGTTTAGTGTAAGTTGCGTAAATTTTTAGTGCCTGTGTGAATTGGGGTTTACAGTTTTGGATGTGTTTATTATTGCACAATGACTTTATAAACCTCATAGGTTTATGCATGTAAAATCTTAGACAAAAATTTAAACCAATGTTTGACTGCATACGCGCACACACGCGAACACACATACACACGCACAATGATACACTGCAAATCAGTCCTCAATTAAAATTCAGATGACTAAAAAAAATGCAAAAATAAAACAAAAACGGGACTAGGAAATGGACCTAAAATATGAAAAAAAGAGGATTTTTTTTACTTTGGATACCACCATGGCATGACAAATTTGTTTTGATGCATTCACACCTTTCACAAACCCAGTCTGCGGGGTATATTTGTGGTAAATGTCCAATTAATTAATTAAAACAAGAAAAAAAATAAGAAAAACTTATAGAAATGTATGGAAATAAGAATGTGCCAGCAAAACCACTTCACAAATGCCAAATAGTGGTGGGGATTCTAGAATTCTATACATGTGAATTTTTCATATATTTTCTCTCCACTATATCTATTGCTATTGGTAATAGTGATGATACAGGCATATGCATACATTTATCCCCAGACATTGGATGTATGTTCACATCCGCACGACCTCCAACAAAACAATTAAACTATGGCACAGTAGCGCTCCTGGAATTTGAATGCAAAAAGATGAAAAAGACAATATTTTTGTTAGTTTCCGGCGATTGTAAAGCGTAACACAATACTTAGTTCATTCCCAATCAGCGAGCTATAAAATAGCTACATTCGCCATTCATTCATATACCCATTCTAATGGTTATTTATGGAGTGACAAAAAAAATTGAGCCCATAGGCAGGTAGCATGCCCACACCTCCTAAATGAACCCTCTCTGGGCAATGCAAATGAGTTACGATATAATTTATCTGTCTACAAAAATCTGCACCTAGGTATTCCTTTTCTCTCATTTGCAATGTTTATGCAGGTTTTGCAGCTAAATACAATGTGTATGACATATCTTGATCACTTTCCAGTGATTCATCGATTTCTGCAATTAATTGATTTAGAGCAAATGATGACCACATTGATTAAATTTTGGGCAATTCTTGTATTTGTTGTCAAAGCACAATGGGACAACTGTTTCTGCGGCCGTGGAAAAAAAAGAAGTGTGGCATTTGTCTATTACATGGGAGAAGACTTTAATTTAAATTAACACCAAACTTGGACTGATTCATTAATTAAAAGTCTCACATTGTTACCAATGGTTCCCTTCCCGCACCATAGGTTATGTTCCAGTCCGATAGCGCTATTAGCCTCATACCAGGGACCCCAGATTTTACCGGAAGTGGTCAAAATTTTGGTATCTGAAGAAAGCTACTATTTTTCTCATTATCCAGGTGAAAGCTTAACAGAGCTAAAAAGCTTGTTTTGTTTTGAGCTTTAGCTTGAAGATGTGCCTCATTTGGTCGACCAATAATTCTTTTACACGTGACTCTGTGGGGATACAAAAAATCACCATTTTTAGGTCTCCCCCCATCAAAAATGGGTTGAAATATACGGTTGCCAAAACTTTACAGATGGTGTTTTGGTTGTGGTGTTTGTGAAGGCCATTCTATCAAGATGAAAAGTGTCATACTTAACCGGGGCATCCACAGTTAACG
This sequence comes from Ophioderma brevispina, assembly GCA_023653785.1. Taxonomy (NCBI): domain Eukaryota; kingdom Metazoa; phylum Echinodermata; class Ophiuroidea; order Amphilepidida; family Ophiodermatidae; genus Ophioderma; species Ophioderma brevispina. The sequence goes on along the minus strand of JAMKCH010082411.1, from coordinate 39,464 downwards.
TGGTAGGAAAGTGGACACTTGCTTACCAGGTTAGCAGTTTTGGGCCAACTACTGACCCTGATTTCCCTTTTTTGTATTGTTTAAAACAAATTCTTGTTAGCATGGTATCAGACAGAAAAATGGCTGGTATTTTTTCACTGCATTCAAAGCTCATGAATTAATATGGAATGTTACAGGGCATGTTAAAAAATCCCAAAATCCAATAATATTTGTGGCACACACACACACACACAGTGGGCCTCCAGCAACTTTGCTACGAGAACCCTTTTCTTGGAAAAAAAGTGGAATCCACGGCCTAAACTGTCTGTACTGTACCCCTGGCCTACTGATTTTAAACAAGACTACTGTATAATAATTTCCTAAGATATTCAGAAAACTCAATACAAAAAAACACAGGGGGCGGGGGCCAAAGAAATCCAAATTTTAAACGTAATTGGTTTAACTGTAACAGCGAATCTTGACAGCAAATTTTGTCAAAATGTTGTCAAAGAAATATTTTCTTATTCCAAACTGTTTTTGAGCTGAAGGAATCAAAGCAACTGTAAAGGTATTCGAGCTTTCTGATTGTTTGTAGGAATAATGGACGGGGCAAGGTGGATATGTGGGTCATGGAACACCAATGACAACTAACATCAAAGTACCCACTTGGTCTGTGGTTGCACTCCGTATAAAGCTTGTAATTTATTCATATTTTGGATGAATTGATTATTTTTTTTGAATTAGGTTTGGCCGCCATCGTTCTGACCAAAAACAAAAGATGCACCAAACACCCCCATCTGTATATCCCTTTCTCGAACATTCCAAATACCTGTGCCCTCACTGATTCTAACACACTGGACTCATAGTAACAGGGGAGAAGAAAACTTGCTGGGGATTGAATTCCCAGCAAATCATTTAACATACCATGAGTTCCAGGCATTTCTGGAACCAATGTGAGTAGAATGCATTGAGGATTGGTAAAGGGGGAATGACCACGCTTATAATCCCATTATGATAAGTTTATTGTCAATATGCACTTTAAACATGCAAAACCATTTTAACAAATGGACACTATTAACCACTGGTGCCCTAATCGTTTACTTGTTTTTTTCCCCAAAGATTCATATATCCAATTTTTCCATTTAAATATATTCTTTTTTGCGTTTCTAGTCATTAAATTAAGTTAAATGTCCATTAACATGAGGTGAGGAGACAATTTGCCAACGGGAGAATACCGACAAACAAAGGAACAAATGGCAAAAATATGGACTGAAATAAGTGAATAAAAGAAAAAAGCTTAAATTTTGCAATTGACAAATTGGAAAAAAAGAGGAAATCTCTGAAAAGAGAAACTCTAACAGCCCTGATTAATGTTTTGGCTCTCAACTAAGACCATCAAGGACGTATACAATTTGATTTTGTTGAGCAATCATTGCCATATCTACAATTCATTTCAGAAATTCTGATCACTTTAGAAGGCCTAAAGCTAAATCTGGTAAAATATGTTGTACATATTTAATTAAGGAATAACATAGTGTTCCATGTTGTCAACCATCCCAAACACTTATGGTTGATGGGACTTGGAATTTATTAACTCTTATCTTTGAATTTAATGTACAGATAAGCAAGACTTTCTGAGGTGAAAAGATTGAAGCTACAATTAAGATGGAATGTTGGTTCCCGTCTTGAAACAGTTATTATACAGCTTACACTAGAACCAAAAAACGACTCCTTGATTGAAGCAAATGTGCATAAGAATCAGCAAAGGGACTTTGTGACAGTGAACCCTGCGTGTAAAATGATATGAAGATTAGTTGTACGCAGCGATTCCATACTAACTCTGGTCAATTCCGATTTGGGTTTCATAAACTCATTTTGATAGCACTAGAACCTAGTCATGTAGGCTACATGTGGTGAAATCATTGGACCAGTACCATCAGTATGTGGGAAATGGTGGAAAGGGCCTGTGCTCAGCATGGCTCTTCAGGTTATTTTTCTACTCCCTCACTATCATTTTTCAACGATGTAATCATATATTTTAGCAGTATTATCTTTTTTCAAGATTTTAATATTTTGGACAGTTTTGCAATGTAAATTGGCAGTTCAAACACTATACATAACTCAAAGGTCCCAAAAATATTTTTGCAGATTTTAATATTGAAATCTGAACTGTGAAACAAAGCAAAATAAAAAAAAAAGAACTTGCAAAACCCAGCTAGCCCTAAAGAAACGCCCATCATAAGCTGAATTTGCACTAATTAATTCTAAACCAGTGTTGACGTTCATGGCGCTTGGATTGGTTGCATCCTGCTTAAATGCTACTTGGAGTGATCTTGTGTGTGTATTTATATCATGTAAATAAAATTTCCCACCAGTTGCAAATTGCCATTTAGTTTTTACCGTTTTTAACCCAGCTGGCTTTCAATTAATTTGCAAATATTTTTGAGTTTCTGAAGGGCAGTAAATAGAAAAGTCTTATGCACAATCCTCTACAAATGGATACTAAGGTTTGCAATAGACTAGAGATTAGCAGTAGGCCCGCTATAGATTAAGATAAATAATAACGAAAAATACATCTCTACATAAAAACAAACATTTCTCTAAAGACAAACAACTATTTAATGAGCTTCTGTATGACGTCTCGTAGACGTCAGGTCAGAAATAACCTTCAAACACTACTAAATGAGCCTTGTGCACAAATGATTAAATTAGATCTAATAATCAGTTTTAATGATCTTTACTTGATTTGGTTGTTCAGAATTTTGTATGTCCAACAAAATTACATATCCACAATTAGTTAGATTACTTGATGGTTTACTAGTTCCTGTGTTGAAAGCTTCAGTTCAACGATTATGTCCTCACGGCGAAGTCTCCAAAATGACAGCGCACAAGCTCATACAAAACTCCTAGGTATTAGATTCCAAGGGAATTTCTCAGTCCTGAAGGTACTCTTGTCCAGCATTCAGACGACAAGGATAAATTAAGTCCTTCGACGATAATAAATCCACTGTTCCGATATCACACCACGATTTCTATCTGTCCACATTTGGAAGAAATCCTATTTTGATTCCAGCCTTTTCGGCTTCAAAGACGACAGTAGAAAAATACAGCACTCTGCTCACAATGAATTGAACATATAATAAATCCTGGCACTGTGTGTGAAGCATAAAATCTACCATTATTGTAGATAATAACTCGCTCTCCATACTGTATAGCTGATTGCCACTGCGACGGCGAGACTTAGCTCAAATCCCTTATATATACTGACTTCACAAAAAGCCCAGTCTAAAAATAGACATTACATCATTCTTATGCAATAACATGACCTTGCAAAGCACCATCAATCAGATTTCACAATCTAAATTACATTACTTCATTATACCTTTGTGGGGGAATTCCCTGACCTTACAATGTTTTTTATCGAAAACAAAACAAACAAGTTTCTAATCTAGAGTTACCTCTTGGGGAATTCCCACTTCCCCTATGTCAATCTAACAGGTGGCAGCCTGCATAAACAACTCAGGGATCCCCTTTCTCTCGTTTATAGTAACAAATACTTGTTCCGTGAGATCTTTTCTCAAATAAATTGAGAATTATTTAAAATAAATTCAAAATTTTGAGGGTACTATAAGCCATACACACTGAAAATCTTTTTTGAAACATAAAATAAGAATAATGTTGACTAGGCGGTCCCCATGCTTTGCGATTCACTTTGGCTTTTGTTTTAAAAGCACTACTGTTTTAAAACTATTTTGTAGTAATCCCGCTTACCAATCGAACTGTCTGGCCACTGCCCAAGCTACAACCCACCCACCAATTTCATTGCCACGCGTAGCGACCCCCGCCGCCGACGGACAGAACACCGACAGACGTGGCCTATAGATTTACTGATAGCTTAAACTAATCCCCTCCTCAATCCCTTATCCTCTAATATCACACAATTTTTCATCAACCTGAAATTTTGGCCATTTTTTTCTCAAAACTTTGACCTTTTAGCAAATTTGAAATTGAGGAATTGGACTAATATTCCAACAAATTTGAAGAAAATTTTGAAAAAAAGACCTACTTTTATTGCAAAATGGCATGAAAAAAAAGGTCATTCCAATACAGAAGCTAAATGAGAGAAATGTTTGGGGCACATCCCTGTATGGCCATTTGTGTTGAGTACCCCCCTCCCCAGAAAAGAAGAGAGACTTCCCATACTGCACATACTGCAATACAAACTTACCTACCACCAAATAAATTACATGCATGAATGTTCAGTTTACTTATTATTATTATTATTATTATTATTACATCTGATCAAGGGATAAACCATGGTTAGCTGTTAGGTAACACGTGACAAGGTGGTGCTTCTCCCTCTTGCAATTTGATTGACCCTGCCTGGTTGGAATTATGTGCTCACAAAGTTAATGAAGTCTCAATTCCAGTTGTTTTATACTCAGTTTTTAATTAAAACTCAATCCTTTTCAGTGGTTACATCTGTTTTAGGTATACTATCCAGAATTCACAAGTGATTAGGAGTTTTACAATCCATAACATAGCCTTTTAGTCATGGCCCTTCTATCTATAAATCATCCTCCCCCATTTTCAACACAAACAAAGTAAGTACATCTGGAACAATAAACTACAAAACATACCTGCATGCACAGTAGACGTTATTTCTTACTATGTACAAATTGGTCAACTCAATAGAATTATGAAATCTTCACATGTCAATGCTTATTACATTGGATATGATTTCATTCTCTCTGTAATTATTATGTGGAAATATAGAAAAAGTTAAATTGATGAATGTATGTGCCATCACTACCCGCTAATCAATAGAGTAGTTTTGATTATAGTTTGAGATGTATCACTGACAAGACATTGTTATAAGATGAAGACAGAATCAGATCATCTTTTAATCACCCATGTTAGTCATAACAGAATTTTCTTGATGTCTCAATATAGGTCTGTACAAGTTGAACAGCTTAGAGTGATGTAATCAAAACAGCGGTTACACAAAGTTGACCTTGTTTCACATAAAAGCCAATCACTGTGCAAAGCAAGGACGTTTAAGCACCACAATATTTATTTAGCTGCCCTGTGAAAAAAACCTTTCTAGTTTTACAGAGCTCCTTCCTCTTGAAAAAATATTACAATGTTCTAAACGTAATCTTAAGATGGTTCTAAGCTAGTTTGAAAAGGGTTCTTTAGAAAACAAAAAGTTCTGTAAAATCTTTAAAGGTTCTTTGAAGAACCAAATTTGACAGAACACATGATTAAGAAAAATAAAAAAACATGCAGTTACGACCAAAATACATCCTACATATGATGTTACTTCCTCAAAATATGAAAAGCATTTTTGCTATGAACACCTCAAAATCATCTCAAGGTATTTAAAATGATGCTTAGAATGTGTGTCAGGTGTGAAAAGTGGTGTCAGGCTGATGGAAACCTCAGGAGCTGTTAACTTAAATTTGCAGCACAGCTATTTTGAGTGAAGATTCCATAAAGCTGACAAAAGGATTCCAAGTCCAAATGATTTATTTCATGTTTGGAATGTACATTACACATAGCAGCATTTGCATACTGTAGTTTCAACATTCTTGCGTTCTTCCGCAACTCATAACTCCCAGCACAAAGCTGTGTACAAAGAAATCTATCGTACACAAGGCCATTTGACCCCTCTTACAAGCAGGAACAGCAAGAAAACATTGCTCATGTTATAACATGTCTCTTACTTTTATACTTGTAATAATAAGATGTGAACAGGAATGGCTAGGCATTATCGCACAAGGCTTTATTTCACTTTCATTACGTTGGATCTCTCTCTATATTTTTGTTTATCAATATCATTCTATTTTTGTCTTAATTATTAATGTTTTAAATGTCTAATTAAAGGTGGGCAGTGACTAACACATGTGACTCAAGATTTGGAGCTGACTATAGATAGAAACCTGTTAATGTACAACAACACATTTTATTAGTTTAATGTTTTCCTCATTAACACCTTTCAATCTTTGTAGCTTAGGTATAGTCAGTAGCTTTTGAGATGGCTTCCAAAATTAGGTCATTTGGGAAGCCATCTCATAAAACACTGACCTAAGACTAGGCTTGTTTAGACTCATTTCAATGCATTTTGCATGACAAACCCAAATATGTTTTTAACTCGGGTAGACAAGGACGTATATATTTATTAATCTTTCCCTGGACATGGCCAGCGCACAACAGTGCTGAAAAAAATGTGCGCTTGGCCATCTCCAGGGAAAGATTAATAAATATATACATCCTTGTCTACCTGGAGAACTAAGTAGTTAAAATTTCAAAAACAAATACAAATCGTTCTGATGCTATCCGCTAGGAAAGTGAAGGACACCTTTCGGACCTAACACCTATAGATCATATCTATCGCTCCTCTACCAACCAAATGATAGCTTAGTTGGCAAATGAGTTGTGCTAGTAATACAAAGGGCGCCGGTTCGAATCCGGCCAAGTGTATATGTTTTTTTTTCCAACACTATTGTGGGCTGGCCATCTCCAGGGAAAGATCAACAATAAATAAACCCAAATATGGTAATGAAAATGAAACATTTCAAACTCCAAGTTATTATTAGCCTCCTGTAGGCCCAGATATATTTGTAAAATATATATTCGCTTTATTTACATTACTAAATACCAGCGAGTTACCACACTTACACACATTGGTCATAAGAATTAAGATGGTGTAACAGATGACTGCATGGGAGACTTCCAAGCTCAAAATAGCCGTTTTTTTTTTTAAAAATGTTTAAAAAAATTGAAATTAAAAAAAAATAATAAAAATTTAACAAATATTTTGCTGTAAAATTAATTCTTCAGTTCCAAACTTCAAATCAGACAAAAGTTTCTAGGCCAAATGCAGTTTTCCTAGACAATCCGTGAAAGTTTCTTGTCTTAAAGTACAATGTTTACAGTAGATCTATATTTATTTTCTCCTTAATCTGCTACAGTTGATGACAGACAAATATTACATTGCATTGACATGAGACATCGTCACAACAACATTTGCTCATGTCATGAAAACGATATGTAATTTGACAGAAAGATTGCAATTAAACTTTACAGGAGAATATATTTCAATCAGTTTGCAAAGAGACAAATACATGGAGCTTTAACAATATGAATTTTAGCTTGCTACTGCTGATAATAGTGATGTCTTTGCATCACACTGATGTTGTCATGTTCCTGATTCTGAGCACATTGTCTTAGTTTTAATCAATTTTCTGTGAATTTTGTTTCACAGCAAATTTCAAATAAATTGAAACTCACCGAAAAAGTTTTCATCTTGATATATTGACCTTCACCCCAAAACCCCATCTGTAAAGTTTCGTGCCGATATTTCAATCAGTGTTGTGGCGAGGCTTAAAATGTGATTTTGTAAGCCCATAATATTGGTCGACCAACTGGGGACACTATTTTTCGCCCTCAAATTTCCAAACCAAACATCCTTTGGCTCTAAGATTTCACAGGGTAAATGGAAAAAAAAATAGTAGCTTCTTCTGATACCTAAATTGTGACCACTTCTGTAAAAATCTTGGGCTTCTGAGGACTAGGCTATTTAGCGATCGGGCACATGGACCTTTAAGTCTGGTAAGATAGAAGTCACAAATTTTTAGTGTGCAGTTGAGTTTTTTAAAACACAGGCAAAATATGCATACATTTATGATTTGGAATGATAATTAGATAATGTTCTTATTATTTGTTTTTTGCCTCCATGGGTAATTCACTTATATCGATATACTGCTTTACAAGATTAGATGGTGAAGAAAGAAGGAAAAAGCAAAGTCAGAAAGAAACACAAGCAAGCCATCCAATCAAAAGGAAAAGCAAACAATTAACACGTTCTTTTTGCAATAAAACACATATTATGACTCTTTGGACATTTATCTGGATTTGGATTTTCCAGGGCAGTGTCCTAATTTGCATTTTCAGAATGCTATTTAAGGTAGCTGGACATTTTACAAGGGAAGATGTTCGTGATAAATTGATAACCAGATAGTACATTCACACATGGAATACTATATTTATATGGCTGGTGATGTTACTAATTATAAAACTCAAATTATAAAATTGAAATCCGCAACTGAAATAAATGAAATAAAACCAGGCCACCACAATCACCCTGTACTCGTGCAGACGCCAGCACAGAGCAATAGAAATGATAACAATTCATAAAAATTCAAACTAATTCTCTGATACATTCTAATATCAATGTAGGATACAGAGGGTAAAATGTGCAAGATAAGGTGAAATATTTGGTCCATAAAATATGGAGTGGGATCAATTGACAAAAATTGAAACTAGCAGCCCTGGTGTTTTGCTTTAATCAGATATAAGGATAGTTCACTGGTGACAAATCTTATATGTCATGAAAAGATGCATTTGCTTTGGCGGACAACAGTGCGAGTTACATGATTGACAGCATGGTAGAATGTATAAACATTAGCGAGTTACCAGGGGTGTTTGAACCAATCCCACAATGCATTGCAATGTGCCTATGCCAGTGCTGGGGATAAAGAAGTAGTCAAGGACGTTTAAAGACACACACAACATTGCAAGTTGATAATGAAGTGGTTTGTGAGCTAAAATTAGTGTAAAAGTCAGGGTTTTTTATGTGTTATGAATAGGATTTTTTTATAAAAAATTAAATTTTTTAGATAAAATTGTGCGATGGACTCATTAGGACATCACATAACTATATAATACTAGGTGTAGCAGACAACATCAGTGCCGAGAGCGGTTGGCGTCCCAAATGGCCCTTGCCTAAAATGAAGAGTCACAAAATGTTGATAATTGTGTCTCTTAAATGAAATTTGAAATTAATCATAAATGTGTGGACTAGTAGCAAACCATTTGGGTGGTAAAGATTTTGTCTGTGCATTTTGTATAAGTTCTGAAGTTGGGGAACTGTGCAATTTAAATTTATAGTAACACTCAAACTAGCGTGGACGTTTTTGAAAGCATGCAAATCTTCGATGCTCTATAGCTCAAAAAATCAGGCCTTCATCGTATGACTTTTTCATTTTTGTTAAGAGGTATGGTTCCTATCCTAATCTTCCTAAAAATCCAGTTTGAAAATAACCAGTCGCTTTATAGCCGAGAAAATTGACGTTTGGTTGCAGAGGTCATTTTTTGACCACAGTCGATGGGGAGTTATTAGTGGTGTGATTCCTACACACCCTCTGATGAGTTACCTAGGCATGACAAGTGTATGGGCAATGGGGCATAGCATGCATTTTGTTTAAATGCCTGTCACTAACACCCTAACAGAAATCTTAAAGAGTAGAATCATAGGCCAAAGAGAAAACTTAAAATTTGAAAGAAAGTACTCTTGGAAAGGAAACATAAAGTTTGCTAATTATTGGAGAATTTGATATTGTCCAACAAAGGGTAGACCTAGGCCTATATGCACCATTGGTCCTTTTTTGGTGGGTTGGACATTTACTCTGAATTTTGCAATTTTAATTTTAAAAAAGGCAAAACCCTAAAAAAAATAAAAACTTTTTCCCCTTTTGTGGATTTGGGCGATGCCTTTATTTTTGGTGAGGTGTACAGACTACTTGAAGCTATTTCTCCCACCTTTATTTTTTTGGTGAGGTATTCATGTTACATTGTCAAGACTACGTTAAGTGAATGACACATGCTTGTAGTTATTCGTTGCCTGTGTGGTATCAAATGACTTAGGAGATGTCTACCATGTGTGTGAGAAAGTTGGGACACGTTTCCTCTCGATACCGTTTCTTCCTGTGAGCTCATTATGGGCTGGTATTTTCTGCTACCCTGGTAGACGAGGTGAATCGGAGATCAAACTAAAACATTAAAGATACTTTGCAACAAATTTCAGATATTATGCTCATTAAGGCAAGGGATTCCATAAACAATTTCACAACAGCCATTTATAATAAAAATAATAATAATAATAATAGCATTTATAAAGCGCCATCTATCTAGGCAACCTATTCTGAGGCGCTGTACAAAGAGTTACATAAACAAGTAAACAGAAGAAACAATAATTCAACATGAACATGTAACCTAAAGGAGGAGCAAAAACATACAAAGTAATGGAACTTGAACAAACTTACATTTATCTGCAAATGAATGTTTCATGGTAAGGTGCACCAAGGGATTAAAAACTTTAAAAAAGGATATTTTTTTATTTGAGAGAACAAATATAAACTGAGTAAGTAAATTTTTCAATTGCATGTTCTTACATGACTAAAAAGTATTTTAGAAGTATTACCAAATGTAAATAAATGTAGAGATTTATACAATTAAAGTTTCAGAGCACTTTATATTTATTCCGCTGTCACTAAAGTATATATCACATTTTCATATATTGAAAATTGGCAGTCAATTTTAACAGTGCACATACAATTACCCCTAACAGCTCCCCTTTACACCCGGGTGAAGTGGAACAAGTGAGATAAAGTGTCTTGCTCAAGGACTCAAACATGAATGTAGGCTATGGCGAGACTCAAACTCAAAACTTAAATCGTCTAATGATCACGAGTCCTGCTTTTCCACTGCATGCTTTCAGCCAATAGGTAAATTAAGAATGCAATTAGAAATCAATTTAATCAATTTTAATTTGTTCTTTCTAATAAGAAAGCAATGCATGTTGAAAGTTTTTGAGAACTCTATGGTTTCTTTTACCTTGAATTAAGTCAAAATCAATTGCAGCACATAACTTTCTTTCTTATAGGTTGACATGTCTTTTCTTAAACCATCCGGACAGCTTTCCCTGACAGTTCTGGCCAGTGTTAGTTTACAATCATCTTTCACCACTCTTTGAATCCATCTATACTATTCTTTAGTTACATTAATTTATAGAAGTGGTTTTGCTTAAAGCAACAATATGCAATTTCTAGAAATGACAACAGAAAATATTCTCTAATTGTCCTCTTACAGCTTGCACACAACCAAATATATTGCCATTGGTTCAAGTACAAAATATCCCTAATTAATATACTCCCCGCCTAAAAAATCCGAACGATGTTGAAATGGCCATCAACGTGCTCAAACTTGCTTTCAAATGAACGCTCCAAGCCAGCTGGATAAATCTCTCAAACTTCCACATCATGCTTCGTTATCAATGCATTAGGCCAATGAAAGTCAATGTTATGTTTCCCGTAACACTTTTTGCATATCATAATGAGGCAACTATTTCATTTTTCATTATTCATTATTCGTAATTTTCAAGAAACAGCCATTTTACCAACCTTCGGCATGCTCTAATAGCTACAATATTGTGTCAAACCACCACCCTACATTTAGAAATGATTTTGCAACAGTTCTTTGGTTTAAAATCTACTAAATCACATTCACAAGATGTGATCACAAGAAGAACCTTGATAATTTCTTTAAAATACAAAATAATGAACTTTTTAGGGATTTCAGCATCTCTAACGCGGGCAGAAAATCATAACGCGGGCGGGTTACGGGAAACATAACATCAACTTTCATACGCCTTACGGACACAGCAGTGGCGTAGCCAGCTTTTTTTTCAGGGGGGGCAAAGGGGGGGCAAGATTCTCCACAGGGGGGCAGCTGCCCCCTCCCCCCCTCTGGCTACGCCACTGGGACACAGGTCAATAAGCAAACACATTACGCGAACAATGCTCCTGGCATTTATTATTATAATTCACCTACATACCTTTTCAATACAGTAATTTATATCGTTCGGATTTTTTAGGTGGGGAGTATATATAAAGTTTTCACTAATGATAGGTGTTATTTTGAAACTTTGCACCTCTGCATCCCATTCTGCCAGAATAATCCAAAGGTTGACCATTTTTGAATGCATGACTCGAACACGTATGAGTTCAATAAATTTAATCCCCTCTTATGCTATGGCTAAGTTCTACTCAAAATATCGGGGGGGGGGATTACTACTGTTATTATTCAATGGAACGTCTCACCGACTTTTGGATATTGGTATCTTATTGATTTGCATCTGTAAAATGATTTTTAAAACAAAATTTGGTGCAGAAAGTTCCAATTTTTACTTTTTTTTTAAATTTTATTTTAGACCTGACACTTTTTTTACCTTTTTCCAAACACTTTTTGGCAAGAGGGTGCTAGACCAGATCTATTTAGTGGTATGGAAATCTTAAATCAATGAGTGCACCCCAAAAATATCACCCCCTTCAATTATAAGCCCCAAAGAACCAAGAATATGTTCTTAACCTTTGATGATAAATTTACTTGTACTTCCATAAACAGGTTAATTAAGATCAGGAATACTTTTATTTTAATTACTAAATTGTTATTTTAAAGGAAGTAGATGATCTACAGCACAACCACTTTGAGGGAGTTTTAACAGTAAAATCTCAACATCAGAAAAATCTAGTGCATGCGTGCATGCATGTGTTTGTGTGCGCGTGTGTGTGCCATAAATTGTTGTATTATTGCTTTATGGGCCTTTGGAAGCTCTGAGGTTTGTACATAAATACGATCCAAGCAATTTTTTCAACCTTTCACTTAATTCAAGGAACACATTAGGCATATAATTCTTCTGTGTGTCTTTAATAATCCTTCATAGTCAAGCTCCATATTACTTCACCAATTTGCTTTTCTTAATTTGTACAACATGTTTAACAGAAGGAGTACACTCTGGTCCTCTTCTGATGCTACAAGACTTCTTGTTCCCCATTCCAAGCCTGGATTCCAAGCATAAGTTAATGACAGGTCATTTAATGGGATCGGTCCTGGAACAGGCTTCCGGTTAGTATCAGAGAGGCGCCATCCACCTGTGTCTTTAAATAGCTACTCAAAACACTTATTTCCTTATGTTCATTTTGTAAATCATGACATTTTCTGAGCTTTGTTCTATTTAGTTTTATGCTCTGTAAGGCACGCTATGCTCTGTAGAATGCTACTTTTTAACTCTTCGCTCTCAGAGATCAAGAAATACCAAATTTTTCTGGTTCAGTGTTTTTGCCAAATTTCTATAATGGAACCTACAGCAACTGTATATGTGATTGTCACCAAAATGTAGGTTCTGGCCCATATTCATAAACATTTTTTTTTAATGTATTTTTTTTACAATATGTGTAATTTCAACAAAAGCATAGCATTTGCTGATGTGGGTTTCATGTAGGGATGGAGATCCCACCATAGTTCCACCCTACATTAAAGGTAATTGGGGTTGAGTTAGAAAATCTCCGACCTCCCCAAAAACGGTTGTGACAAGAGAAAATTTCAATAGCTTCCCACAATGCTTTTCTTCCAATGGAGGTTTTTGTACAGGTAATGATGTGGGTCGTTAGTGATGAAACATGGTCTAAATTGAGGGGGGGGGGGGGGGGGGGGGGGGGGGGGGCAGTTCTGATCACCCAACTTGCATTTAAGAGCGTTTCATCTCTAACGATCCAATGGCAAAACCTGTACAAAAACTTCAATGACGAGCAATGCATTGTGGAAGCTATGGTATTTCTCTTGGTTGTGCACTATACTAGGATCAGTACAGTAATTAAATTTTTAAAGCAGCACTGAAATTTTCACAAATATGAAAATTTCGTCAATTTGCTCTCAAATGATAGTTAGGCCATGGAAGATAAAGAATAGACGTAATTTTACATGTAAAATAACATACCCAAAAACAGATAGGGACATAATAAAAGGCTAAGACATCCAGGTAAGTTTGATAAGACTAATTTTTTAGTTTGCACAACTTTTCAGCAAATTTAGAATCATACTCAGTGTTAAAAACCAAAAAGGTCATGGAACGTCACACAGGGGTGAGGCTGTGGGAATCAAACTCCCAATTGTTTGTGGTGTTGTTAAATGCCATTTCCGTCATCTGCTGAATTAATATCGCAGAATCATTTGATTATAAAATCGTTCTGTTTACCCACAAGGGTCTCGCTTTGGTCTTAATCATTCAGGTGAGGGCTAATGTATGATAAAAAGGCTTTACAACCATGCAAAAAAAAAAATATCAATTTTTTGAAAAATCTTGGGGTGCAATATTTTTCAAATGTGCAAGTATCTCTAACATGGGTAACCCACCATGCTGTAATGAATTCCAGCATTAAGCAAGTGATGAAAGTGGTTCTCCCAAATGCAGATTACTCTTGTGGTGTCACAAGAGGGGGTACTCAAACAAAGTTCTACAGATCGAAAAACTTCTACAACAAGAGCTACAAGGGGCTCTGTTCACCTGTGTGGTTCAAACCAGATGATGGGGTCCACCCCTCACATCAATGTGGCAACAGCCCCAAATGAAAATAGGTAAAGTATACAGACTGCATACCAAAGCCAGTATGCTGTGACATATTTCAACATGGAAAATAAACCTCGACTCATTGCAACGCCTAGATTGCCAAAGTTCTTTTCATTATTGAAATGTGGTTTGATATTGTATATGTAAGTACCCATAACATTACGTGAACCCGCCAGTACAACTCACACAATTTCATTCAGTGCATATTTTAACCATGGGTTTATCCAGTGTCATGTACGGAGCTAGTTCTTATATGTAAAAAATGACAGTTATTTTAATGCCAGACAACTAACACCTATGATACGTCTGTCGACTTGGCCATTATGAGACAATGAAGAAGATGGACCTATGAGTAAAACCAATTTCAAAGTTTTCTCAAACCTTTCCATTAACTGGTCCATTACCACAATTTAAAACAAAAAAACAACCTAAAACAAACAAAAACCAAATACAAAATTAAAAAAAAAAAAAAAATGTAAACCGATTTGATTTGTGATGCCCAGTTCATTCGCAATTGAACCCAGGTTAGTACGCGCGGAGGATTGATGTATTTTGAGGTTGAAGCGCGTGCGTATACCGGTTTTGCTCTTTAAGAATGAGAATAAAGGTATGGATTTTGGGAACGGTTAATTCTCTTTACGACGAATTGAAACCCGGCGACACCATTAATTTTTGCGTGGAAGAACTTCGGCCTCCGGCATCGTTCTTTCCACTTAAAATAATGGTACCGCTTATGGGTTTCCAATTCGTTGTAAAGAGAGTACAGGTTCCCAAAAATAATACCTTTATCTCTAATTAATGATATCAATTCCAAGACCAATCAAAAATAGTGCTTAGATGTGGGTAGAAGTTTTAACGTATCTTAACCAGCAATTTAAATTGTACTGCCAATACAATCTTACAAAAAATAATACTGTGAAAATAATATGACCGAAGAAGAAGAAGAAAGAAACCAAAAAGAAACAACAAGATATGAAAGCAAAAAAATAGAGCTGATTGTGATGTAAATTGCAAATAACAAAAGTGAGAGACAAATTCTTATCCTTCTTCAAAGAAAACAAGCAAGTGTTGGCAAGCTTTGGGAGGAGGAGGAGGAGGAGTAGGGGATTAGTATATCAAAGACACACCAAACAATCGGGGCCATACAAAGGATTTCTTTTGATGGTGGTGCAGGACTTTAAAAAAATAAAATATTTGAAGGAAGGGAAGGAAATTTGTATATCATCTCCCGCACTAGACATACAGTGAGTATCATGTAGTGATGGCATCTCAAAAATCTACACTAAAACAGCTGATTGTGGTTTACACAGTCAAAATAAACATAAAGATCAATAAATATTTGTGTTTGAGGTACAAACCGGTTACAGGTCACTGCGCACAATATCATGCTTAAAATCTGGGTATTTATAGGAGGCTCTTTGATCTCAAGTCCGGCTTTTATACGCATAGACAATTATAGAATCAGATAAAAACTAGACTGGGAACAGATCTCATTTACAAGGCGGCCGGATTGGGAATGGATGGAGATCCCCTAATGACCGTGCAGGTGACTTGACTTGACCCCTGTAAACTCACCACACATGTCACAAATTGTCATTAAATGTATTTTACGTTGTTAACAACTTTACAAGGATCACTATTAGTGAGTTTAACTCAATCCAAATGTCAGGGAATTGACCTGTTTACCCTATAATGTGAACCCTGGGGTCACGGAGGGGGTAACTGGTACTGTTCTGTATATGATGCCACGCGGAGTATCCCTGACAAATTCAGCTCATCGAGCTTGTTTGTAGATTTGACCTTTGACCTGAACTTTGACCTTTTGGGGTCGAGCTATCATAGACTTCTTTTAGCATTAATGTTACATCACCGTAGCAATAACAAGCTTTATCTGTAATCTATAGGCTGAGATATAGCCAAATTTGGTCTTATTTTTAGCATTTTTGGATTAATGACCTTTGACCCCCTTAATGACCTTTGATCCCCGGGTATAAAACAACAACCCGGTACACAACAAAAATGATTGTTTGCAATTGCAAATAAAAAAAATTTACTATGCGTAGTTCTAGCGAAAAAACTTCTGAAATTATTTACCTTAAAACCGAAAAGGACCTTAAATGACCTTTGACCTCCAAAATTAAAATACCTTGCATACACCAGGTACACATAAATGCAATCGACAAGTTAAGTCATTGTACTATGTTGGGTTTTGAGATAAAAATTTTTGAATATTGTTGGAATATTTTTGCCGTTTTGACCTGGAAGGAAGTGACCATTGATGACCTTTGATCCTGAAACTGTGGACAGCCCGCGACCCGGCCTGGTAATAACAATGCATGTGCTCTACTGATGTTACTCTGTTACGTAATTGGTAGGACAGCGATTTTTGAATATTTTTTTTTTTTGAAATTTTCACTATTTTTGGTTTTTTTTTAAAAAGGAAATGGACCCCCTAATGACCCTTTGGACTCCTTTATCCATGAACACCCTGTTATGACCAAGTGTCAGTGGTTACTATGAACCCAGTTGGTTGAGCATCGGCGTAACGTAATGCCGTAGAAGAAGATTATTGTAACAAAAAATTACCATATGTGAGCTAATCACATCAAACCTACCAGTTGTCTCGGGAAATTTGCATTTCCATATATTATTTAAATTATGCATGAAAAAAACAAAGAAAAATAAAAAGAGAAATTAACCCCATTTTTTCTTCATAAAAATTGTAATGCTACACCCAATTTACAAATGAGAGGTATCATTTAAAAGCTGATAATATGGGGCTTTTGATGCAAACAAAATCTCAACTTTGAACCTTGAGCGACAGCTGGCAGCTTTTGATGGTGACTGGGTCAAATATTTGACGCCTGTTGACTTTTGCAACTTTAACGTGACAACTGGACACGCATAGGGTCAACTGTAATTTTTCTGTATGTACGATATCCCGAGGATTTTCCTGTCAAATTTCAGTTCAATCGGAGCGGTTTGTAAAATTTTGACCTTGACCTTGAACTGTGACCTTTGGGGTCCGAGGCTATCATAGACCTCTTCTACTCTAAATGGTAAATCACTGTAGTAATAACGGCGCTTTATCTGTCCTCTATTGGCTTAGATAAATCCAATTTGGGTCTTATTTTTTGCATTTTTTGCAAAATTGACATTTGACCCCCTTAATGGACCTTTGATCATGGTATTAAAAAAAAAACCTCGTGTACACAACAAAAACCTGCATATGTTGACAATTCGACAATAAAACAATTCTACTACCGGTTCGTTCTGGAGATAAAATTCTTAAAAAATATTGACCTTAAAACCGGACAACATTTGGGGGGGTGACCTAAATGACCGTGACCCTTCCAAAAATTAAAATACTTGCATACACCAGGTAACATGAATGCATATTGCAAGTTAGGTCACTGTACTATGTTGGGTGCGTCATAAAAAAAAAATTGAAAATTTTGGAAATATTTTTGATGTACCGGAAGTGACCCTTAATGACCTTTGATCCTGAAACTGTGGACAACCCGAAAAAAGGACCCTGGGTAGTACCAATACTGTGCTCTAATGACGTCACTCTGCTTTACGTTAATTGTTAAATTTAAGGACAGCATTTTTGAAATTGTTCACATTTTTAACTTTCAAACCGGAAAGGACCCCCTTTAATGACCTTTGACTCCTTATCCCCTGAACACCCTTATATGAGCAAGGGTCAGTGGTTCCTCCTAAACTGTTTGGTTGATGTCGGCGTAATGCGGTAGAAGAAGATAATTTGTAAAAAAAATGAATACTTGACCCTCCGTGGCCAGTCAAAGGTAAGGCAGGGGTCAATGTCATATGACATAAAGGTCCAAGTCAGCGGTTCATTTGATTGTAAGTCTAATCACCATACGTCAAACCTTATGATGAAGCTAGAGGCAATTGTTGAAGTGTGCCTCAGAAGAAAGAAGAGAAAGAAGAAGAAGGGGGGAAAAGAAAGACAAGAAGCATCAGAAACAGAACAAAACGGCCAGAAGGCCGTCTTGTAAGTACTGCCGTGTCTTTAATACCACAGATTTCAAGCCAACCATTTACAGGTTATGTTAGCACATCCATGTCAGTAACAAAAATACAAAAAATATTGATTTTGCTGATTTTCCTATGTGATGGCGATCAGCAAAAATCGCTTTGCTTATCTTAAATAACCTACACACTTCTTCAAGGAAAGTATTTTGGATGTGGCGGGCAGTTACAAGTGACATACAAGAGTCAGGAATCTACAACTAAGTGGGTGGTGCCAAAGAGGATCTACTTGAAAAAGACGATGCTTTTGGTTGTTGTAACAAAAACAAATAATAATAACCTTCAAAATAATGATGCATATAGGAGGAAATGGGGGTTCAATGACTGGTCCCACTACAAATCATGACTAGGTTAAATATCACCCAATGCAAAAGGGGAAATGACGACCCATTACTAATGGCTCCTATGATGGATAGCTATGGTTAGGGGTTGAATGTAAATTTAAACATAAAACCTATGGCGTGAGGAAATTAGGCCTCCCACCTGTCTAAATCCAAAAATGGGTGCTTGTGGGTGAGGTAACAAAATGTCACCAAGATGTAGGGAAATGGCATAGCCACAGAGTGGCGGTACCCACTGGAACCATCATCTCGTAATAGAATTTGGGCATTACAAAAATGCTATGAGGGTAATAATCTTTTCACCAGTTCACTGTGCTGTGTTGTGGTTGCCAAAGTTACGAGGGAGTTGGTTATACCAGTCCCATATTGACCTAATGTTCCACAGAGCCTAAACTGGAGGAAACCTCAAAGAGTCTTGGATGGTCTTCAAATTAGATTTGTGTGGTGCAATGATCTGATTAAACTTTAGCAAAATTTCATCTAAGCCAATTCTGGAAGGAATTTCTACAAAGGTGTACCAAATTTTACTAAATAAGTGGTTCAACATAATCAGACTACTTTACACAACAAAAAAGTACCCTATGTGAATCAAATTTTAATGTGTGTTCTGACCGTCTTGGGACCCCTGATTTACGGAAGTTAGTAGTATCGATTTTAATCAGATAGGAAAGGCTAATTTTTTATCATTGTAGATTCCTGAAATTGAAGCCTTCAAATCCATTTCTTCTCAAGATATAAAAACAAAAAAATGCATTAAATTTAGTAAAACATATGATCATTTATTCAATTGGCGAACATTTTGAAAAAATTAAGCGACCACATTTTAAAATTTGGCCCTGGACGAGGTCCGGAAGGGCGCGAACCGAAAACACGAATTTTACGTATTTCACATTTTCCAAGAAATGTAAACAGGCTGGCAACCAAGAGGACATTGCTTGTCCCAACAAGAACTAAAAGACCTTTCAATGAAACATGGGTACTACATTATGTTAAGAACTTTGTTGTGGTATACTTTGCCCACCCCACCTAGCAATTTCTGCTGATTTTGCATAATAATTAGCTCATTTGCATATTTAATTTGGCCCGAGTACACCCAAAATCTAATAATAATAATAGACAATGATTTAATTAATCAGGTCAAGAACTCCTCAGGGCCCGCTCTTCCCCCAAGTTACATCATATACGCCTTACGGAACTCAGAAACTTGTACTGTTGTACACAAGCCTTGTGGGGGAAATGTTAATAAATGTATGCAAATTAGAGACGTAATTGCATGATTTACATCCAAATTCTAAGCCAGGTAGAGAACTAATCAAAACAGGCTTTTTCCACCCAAGTCTACATTTTTTTTTCCATAAAATCAAAAAAACTAAAAAATTAAAAAAAAAAAAAAAAAATATGGCCAAATGTTGACATTTTCATGTGACATATTGAACCCTTTTTCAATTGACCTTTTCTCCTACCCCTGACACAGACCCAGGGGAAGCCCCTGGGGGAGATGAGATAAATGGTGGAGTAGGGGGTTCCCTCATACAATATACCAAATTTTGGCCGACTCTAAGCTCATCCAGAAAGATATGCCCCAAATGTTCCAGGGTTAAATTGTTATCCGGACATACGGCATACATAAGGCATACATAAGACGGGAGCCCATTTATCAGTCCCCTCCCGAACTGCGTTCGGCGGGGCGGTGACAAAAAAAGACGCGAATTAATGGTCAACATCAGTATTGAATACGGGGCTTTGCGAATGTGCATTAATTGCTTTCTACCATCAAAACCATAAGTTTGTTCCCACGGTACTTGATGGGGTGTAAGTGAAATACCAGGCTTCATATCCAGTGAGAGGAACACAACATGTACATATCTGGAACACGAACCTTAAGAGGCAAAAGAATGGTTATTAAAAAATCTACCAAGATTATCAATATCTTCTCATTTCTCTGTTCCGATAAATAAGAATCAAATCCTTAGAAGTGAAACCCACTGCATGGCAAAAACCATTCTCCTGCCTCGTGCATTACAAAGTCAGGAATGCAGGAAAGGGTCAAAACTCTCAATATGGCAACACTTTCAATAATTAACCAGTCAGGTATTAAGGTTTTCCTCGCATCAAAGTGCATTGTGGAATGGGTAACATTTTCTCCTCTATAGCAGGAACATTACAGTCTATCAGTTGAACATGTTAGTGTAAATTGTATCCACTTAGACATACGATTAGTCCAGCTCACAGAATGATCATCTGTTTCAAAATCAAAATAACAAGCCGCAAAATAAGCCAGACTCGTAATACCTGTCTCAATCCTTCTTGACAATATAGGCTAGAAATGTGTCACAAACACAAGTTATTATGACAACTAGTGGCTTACAACATGTATATTTCCCTCTGAAGACTCCGGTGTATAACTCGTGTATTTATGATTATTGGAAATTAAATACGTCAGACATTTTGCTTTGATATGTTTGCATTCAACTTTCACTCTAATCTAAATGGGGAACATAAGCGGTGTGTTTATGACGTCATGGCCAGCTCTGGCGGAGTAGCTGTATAAGTGGAAATTTCGCGTACAGATATTTTTCGAGATTTTAACCGTTTGCCAAATGCGCAAAAATTTATTTCAAGGTATTGATATAAATGCATACAAATCTAATGGAAAGTTATTTTTCGCGAGTTTTTTATTTTTCGGTTTTTATGACACTCGCGAAATTTGCAAAAATAAAAACCTCGCAAAGAATGTCCACTTATACAGTATGATATTTGTGCTTTTCTGATTGACAACCTTATTTTTTTGCAAGACTAGATTTGGTACTAAAACTAATACAGATTTTTGGAATTAGAACATTTACATTTCTCCATCACAGGAAATTGATTATTTATCTTCATATATAAAGGTGGGTTGACTCGATCAACAACCGCATCCCCCACAACCCCGACCCATAAGATAGAGATTCTGGTATCAGAACAAATTCATGTTTTCTCATTACCCCAGTGAAATTTTACGCCCAGAAAATGTTTCTTTTTTGATTTTATGAATAAACATGTCTCACAAGTGTGGTATACCACAATTATTAACACACACACACTGTCCTATGGACCAATTTAGTACACATTTTTGCTTCTACTACCAAACAGCTGGGCTGATTAAACTCAAACTTGTAATCCGACTTTTTGGCGATATGCTTCCATGTGACAGGATAAAATATCCATTGAAATTTAGATCAGATCGGGTGACCCACCTTAACAGGCAACACCATTACATCAAATGGATCCTGGGCATTCTTCGGGAGTCCACACATGTGACCGAACTTTAAACCGCCCTCCATGGCAAAACAACCAATCTAGCAAAGTGGAAACTGTTGTGACTTCCCGAAGAAGGGCCCTCCTGCTATCTCGTCTGAAATGCATAACAAATTACTCCTACACAAGCTATGGCAGAAATACCTTCAAAAAAAAACCTGATGGTAACTACTTTAAAAGCAAATTACAGCCATGTCACTATGTTGTAGTAAGATGTGTAAAACACATGACACAACTGTGTCACTAAAATGAACTCACTCCAGCAAATAATGACAGAGATCATTTCCTGATTGAGGGCAGTATTCCTCTTGTACATGGTATGCAATCTCCAACAGGTCGTACTTTGGCCTGATCGATAACTTAGATATTTTTGTGCAACCTCCTCAAGTATCAGGCTATTAAAATCCATCTTACAGGGAATACCTTGAATATAATAATACCACCATTGTATCGCAACCTTTTCTGAAGGAATTCCAATCGCTGTTTGCCTTTTGCCAGATCAGACCACATGTAAACACAATTCCACAATTTTACCACATAACTAAAACCTTCCATCATGATTGGCAAGACCATGTCCCATCTCAGCACATTCATTCTATGAGTACACTTTTAAATAGAGGTCAGAGAACCATGCTCTTAGAAATGATGTAATTATTCTTACCTTCTTGAGTTGTGTTTCTCCTCCAGGAGCTGCCGGCTCAGTTCTTCTATTTGCCGATCCATTTGCTCCTATTGAGAAAAGAAAACACCAAAAAGAAACTTGTAAGAGGATGCTACAATTAAAGTTAGAAACTTTATTTTGGCCCAGACTAGTCTTTGTATATTGAAAAAAATGCTACTTACCAACACAAATCTTGACGGTGAATCCAAAGTGTCTAATTATACCAAACTTTGGACAAGGATGAATATGCAGGAGGTATTTTCATGAATTAATACCTCTTGCAAAGTTCTAAAAAAATAATATTGCACTAGTATCATACAAAAACACAACCAGCTCGTGCAAAGTAGTGTATTTCAGAGCACAGAATACCATACTGATGGAAGTGAAACCTGACATTATCATTCTTGCTTTCCTTGTCCATTTATCTCTTTAATTTTTTCCTTTGAGTGGGGACATGTGTCAATCCCCACATCCCTGAATATGCAGTTCAATTACTGATATCGTACCAATTTAATACCTCTGACCAAAAGTAACTCTCTTGGAGTAACACTGCAACAGTGACAACATTATAGACATGTTGGTTAATGTGTCAGGTTTTTAGATGGGTCAATTTGACACATTCAGTAAAGAACTGCACAGTCTGCACTGCCTTTTTTTCTCTGTAAAAAAAAGCTCCACTTGTTTTACAGCAAACAATCCAATAAGATTGATCATCATTATTTGCTCTATACGGAATCCTAGCTAAAGCAAGCAAGACAACCACTCGACCTACTCCGCTTTCAAATGGAAGGAGACCTACCTCATCTATGTAGATGCTTGGTTATCTTGGATACTATGAGTTGGAATCTTGGCAGACGCAATCGTTCGTTCATTCGTTGACGGTCACGAACATACAAAACTACAGCTGCACACCATACCACATGAAGTGATGGAATTGGTGTGGATTTAGGGCAGAGAGTAGTTTAAAACCATTCCCACAATGCATTGCAATGTGCTATACTGTTCTGTATTATACATATACTAGTATATAGGGGTTAAATTAAAACGTGCTTATGAATTATAAGGAAGAGGAGGGGGGGAGGGAAGAGAGGAGAGAGAGCTTTCAAGATTTTGTAAAACCATTAAGTTCACATGTATAGGCCAACAAAAGATATTAAAATGAAAAAAATTCCAGTTTTTGCATGTTGATTGGAACAAGTTCACTGTGAGCATCTCATTCTATATTTGGGGATCTCCTTCAAAAAAGCACATGCAGCAAAGCGGGACTGAGGTTGTTAACATGAAAATGCATACTCATGTAGTACAGAAACATAAGAGTTATGAACTTAAACAGTCCTTCAATGAGATCATGGAATAGTCTAAAACACAAGTGGTTTCAGTTCCTGTTCACATTGAACATTCAGAAATTCTATACATAATGTTTGACTTCCTAAAAGGAAAGGACACATATACTCTGTCTACTATTCTGCAGTCACAAAATTAAAGAGTTTCCTTTGGTACTAGTTTTTTGTTGGTACAATGAGCAACATATTGACAGACACTAAATTACAGGGCATAATTGAAACATTTTACTTTTTTTCAGATTAATTCGTCTGTGTGACATTTATTTAAAGATGGCATGATTTTCACAAAATGAACCAGTTCTCAAATCATCAGGAAATTAAGTTGTTTACAGTAAATTAATTTAACTTGGCAAGAATCAATCCAATCTTAACATTTCTTTTGTGTCCCAAGGCACCAGTGTCAATAAAAAATAACAATTTTTTGAATTTGTCCAACTTTTAGTTAACATTAAAAAAAAAATTCTTGACCATATTTGGAATACAGCGAACATACATCCAAATGAGTACAAACAGCCCTAGTCTAAGTCAGTGGTGTAAGATAGCCTCCAAAAGGCTATCGTGGAAACAATCTAAAACAATGTGCTATAAACTATGGAAAACTATATATATATACCAGGATTGAAATGGTTAACTTGGCCGTTAGCCTCACAAGGTTATTATCAATTGAACAATCGCAAGTGTTGTGGAAACTGAAGACAAAATGCATTTGCCCAACAAAGAGTAGGCTTGAACAGTAGCCCACGGAAATGGCGGATTTAATTTGCCACATCAAATACTTCCGCAACCTCTGCATGATAATTGTCAACTTTTCGGACAACAACAAAATAAACACCAGAAGCTGGATATACATTCTACAGCTATCTAATCAGTATTTTAGAGCAAGAAGCCCAATTCTGATTATATTGTTTACATGTTATGAGTTCAGGGGGGGGACTTACATATGAAATGGATAGGTGTAAGACTGGCACTTTCACACCAAGGACATTTAGTTGACAAAGGAACTGCTAAAACAAATAGGGGCTTTAGGTAGTAGAAGAGCCAAATTGCCCATAAATAGAAGTTATTTCGGTTAAAAAAGTGAATTTTCCCAAACAAAATAGGGGTCTTTGGGTGGATATGAAAAAATCTCTTGGTTGATTTTGTTTCAAAATTTCCCAAAATAGGGATCATTGAGTACCAGTGCATGGTAAAATTGTCCAAAGTTTTTTTGTTCTTTGGGTGACAATAATGCTGAAAACGGGGGTCTTATAACCACCCTTAAATATGCATCACCTTGGAATGGAATTTCTCTCTATTAAAATATCACAATCTTAAGAGTACATCTTGTGATTTTAGCAACTTCTTGTCTTTCACTCAACAGTCTATCCTCAAAGAAAGATTATTGCCAAAACTTTGTTGATTCTGGACAGTTGCAATGTTAAGAAACAATGTTTGTATCGCAGTGCCTACTGAAAATTACAAAAACTAAGAACTTTTCAGAGTATCTGCCAGAAGTGCATGGGTACAGATTTGGGCCAATGGTTTAGGATGATATCAAAAAATTAACTTGTCCATACGATACTATTTGACTTTTGTGGTTGTAAACTTTGAAGTGCCCTTTTGTTGTTATTTCAGGTAATTATGGAAAATTTGACCAAATTCCCTAGATTTTTCAAAATTAAAAAAAACCTTACTTTTTGGTTTAATAGGTGTCATCATCTGTTTGAATGATATAAACTTGTTTATTGCTTTCAAATTTTGAATGGATTTTCCTATCCAATCTGAACTGTAGCAACTACTATAAGGTTTGCTCTCTACAATTTGCCCTTGCTGCAGAGATATTTTAAAAAATGTCAAAAGCGAATACTTTTTGTTAACCAAATGAAAAAGCTCAATATACTGCAGACGATCATGGCACGGTTGGACCAACACGCTACCACTTAGCATATCCAAAGAAGGAGGCATACATGAATAGCAAACCTCCCCCCCCCCCCCCCCCCATTTGACATGTTGTCTTAGGGTTAACAACTGCATCTCGATTACGAGGCCTATTAAAACTGGGCTCGTTACTTACAAAGAGGGAAAAGTCACACATATGAACTGATTTGGAATATCATTCATTACAGGAATAATGTTTGCTAAATTATTAATGAAACTATTCAAAGGAAGGCAAGTTGAGAGTTTTTAACATGGTGATCGCGGATCACAAGTTTAGTGCTTTTTGCGGTCTTAAAGGTTTGTATTCAGACTAACTGACTTCAGAGACCGTGACCTTGGTGATGTGACCTATTAACTCTAACCAAATAATTAAAATGAGATACAAAATGTAACCTGCCAAAAACTTTAATATTTGGAGAACAATTATTCAGATCATGTTCAGATTGAACCCTTGACTTTGGATGACGGGATGCAATGAGCCAAAAGAAGGTCTTAAGTGCAATGGCTGCTATGCGATACATCTGGGCTGCAATGTATTAGAAACTCTCAAATATCTTTATGGAGTACAGTGGCCTCTTGAAATGGTTCTGGACTTAGTTATAATATTAATGTTTATAATGCGAATTTCTGAACGGAATGGCGGTATTGCACTTACGACCTTTTAGAACTACACGACAATGCGCGTCAGTGGGTATGTGGGTGTCCAGTTAAGGGGTTTATAGCAAGGGGATATGCAACTTTTGCTTGCTTATTTTTCTACTTGTACAAAAATTTGTAATAAACATGTTAGTTTGTGGTTCGCGAAAATTTGGATAACCGGAACCGAGGCATTGCAAAATTGATAGTTTGACATTTTGCCACATTGTACGACAGCTCACAAAAACTGATAAATTCCATTCAATCAAACATGAAGTTATTGGCCTTATCATATAGGTATACCATTTATATGAATCAAACTACATCCTTAATTCTACAAGAGCGTTTCAACAAGTGATTCTTCTCGGACGGTTTAGTGACCTGTTACAAGTAAAATATTGATCATCCCGACCGCCTTTGTTCATCATCCAGGCCAATATACCACATTCCCCTTCACCTGACCCATAATTTAACCTTGGCTATGATTCACATGTGTTATAAGAAGAGGGAGGTCACCATTCAGGTTCAAGTTTATGGACTATAGTGTAAACCACTCTGGGGTATAATTCACTTAGCCATGCTGACGATACACGGCCCTCAAACCAACCGCTACGTATTATATAAGCTAAATGAGGTGGATTTCTTTCATTTCATTTAAGCAATTGTGGGACTAGTATTCTGTTTTAATAAACATGTAGAAATTTGATAAAATTGTAACTTGAGATTTCTTTCTTCTTTTATTTTGACTATGCATGTGAAGCTGTATCCTGATTGTAGGAATGGAAATATCCAAAATACAAATAAATTAATATGGTGTAACTTAAGAAAATGTAAAACCAAAACAAGAGTAGATCTAGAAAATAACAAGCTACTGTACTGGAACAAATTATGTGTTACTGCTGCACTTTTACGAAGACAATGATGATAAAATATCAATAATTATGTGTAACATCATCATCTTAAATCACTATTGTAAAGATCATTCATGATCCTCTTCCTGTATGTTCATATTGGTGATATTAAGATCTTTACATCCCACTAAAGAATTATTTCCTTATTGTAAAGGATAGGGAAATTCAGTACCCATTGCACAGAAGAATCTATGTGTATAAATATATATCTACAAACACTGTCTAAAACCTGTATAAAAAGTTAGGCCACATATAAGTTCTCAAATGTGACATGTAATGCATAATTTTCATAATAACTTAATCCACTCTGCCTCCCTGAAAAGAAAATATCTTTGAATTATAAAAGAATAAGATTATGGGGTGCAAATAATCTAGATATTCCTTTTTGTCACCTTTTAAAGAAATTATGTGAGTAGAAAAACATTAATCTGAAATTGTCCTTAAATTGAGACCTGTCACACCCTTATTTTCAATGAAGTGATTGGTTGTAAGGGTGTCTCCAAAGTCCTGCCACCTTTTTAAGATATGCGCATCAGGTGGCATGACTTTGTTGGTGCATGCTTTATTACTCATTTTTTATTCCTTTCATTCAGATCAAAAGACCAAGAAGCTATACATTCCATCATTATACACACGATAATATGTTGTTTCTTTTTGTAGAAATTCTTTCAAGAAATGCATGTGAAACACATCTGAAATAGCTCAACTTGTGAGCATAAAAGTTAGATCCTTCATTGGCCACCTAGCCTCTCTGAACTGAGAGGAAACATGTGACAAATATGTCATCGTAAAGGAAGAAATCAGAATTTGCGGACTAATTTTAGTGATCTATTTTAAATGGTCACTCATTTTAGGAATTTAACCAATTGAAAAGTTCCGACTGGATGCTGCATCCTTCCTCCACCAGTTAATTGGTCACTGTCCCTAAACCTCCCAGTGATTGGACTTAGCCCCCACGGACAAATCTCAAGCCACAAGGTAAATGCATACTGGTCAGCCAATGTACTCTTCATTTTAAGTTAACTAGTTTTTAAAATGTTGGTCAGCCTTGTCTGAACTATTGTTTTTTTTTTTTTTTTTATCACTTACTGCACTAGAATTCAGGCCCCTAGCCGGAAGTGGACCTTTTGAGCACGAAGCGTGAGAACTAGGTGTGGGGTGCAGGGCCCGGCATAGGGCCCCTGCTGGGGTCCAGGGGCGAAGTCCCTGGAAGCTCTTGCGATTTTTGACAATTGAACATTAATTTTAGTGTTACAAAACCATTACTTTTCTGGAAAATATGCCTTGAGCCGGCATTGGAGGCAAAAAGCGGAAAATTCAGCATGATAAACCGGACCTTTTTGCGATTGCCGTTTTTATTGGGGGGAGGGTGTGTCCGCACCTCGCACCCCCCTGGCTACAACCCTGACTAGATTACCTGTAATGATTAACCTTAAGTTTTGTTCATGATTATTCTAATTGTCACACGCTGTCCTTTTACATTCCATTTAATTAGTAGAAACAATCTTGATCCTATAATCATGGCCTACGATAAGTATCTAAATTTAGTTATGACTAGCCGTTGACTGGGGTCACTGTAAATGTTGCAAAATAGTTTATTTTTAGACTTTTTGTTATTTTGCAATGATTAATTTTAGACTTCCCCTCAGCCCTAGTTACATGATGGGAATGTTAAAACATTCTCCGAGCACAGAAAATGTGCTCATCATCCATGGGTTAGTATTGTATATAAAGTTTATTTTTTGCAGAATGTTTATTTTGTGTGAATTTTGTCTAATTAACAAGAAAATTAATATAAACACACATTAAAATTGTATCAGTCATAGAGTTAAATTATACCTGCTATTAAGGCATCTCTGTGAAAATAGCACATCCTAATTTCCAACAGATTGGAAACCTGCAAAGAATTCTGTTACATGAAAAGTTCTACAAGTTATACAGATGCATTTTGGTGAGTGGTGAAGAAAAAGCTAGGCCTTGGTTGATTTTATTTAGAACAGGGGCAATTAATTTGTTTTCAATTTGTCATATTGTTCAAATGCAATGTTTTATTGGCTTGATTTCACACCTCTTGTTTTTCAAGGCTGGATTTTGAGTCACACTACCTGAACACAGGGGGGTGCACGAGACCGAGATATATGTCAAGAAAATAAGGTAAATCACCACAACAAATTGAAGCGTTATCCTTCATGAATAAATCAAGACTGGTTATTCTAT
This sequence comes from Ophioderma brevispina, assembly GCA_023653785.1. NCBI lineage: Eukaryota > Metazoa > Echinodermata > Ophiuroidea > Amphilepidida > Ophiodermatidae > Ophioderma > Ophioderma brevispina. Next base: position 9,858 of record JAMKCH010082411.1, on the reverse strand, counting down.
GTTAAAGGATGAATCAGACATTTTGAATATTAATTGTCTTTAAGTGAAAATGCAGATAGTCACCCAAAATGCTTTACAATTCCAAAGTTTGAGGATGAATCGGAATATTGTGTTTCATGCAGTGAACATTTAGTATGTATTAAACAGTGCCATAGGGTACTGTGAAAACAAAAAATTCCCGATCCGGAGTTTTATAACAAAGCTGCGATTTTCCGTATAGAAGGACTTCATTTTGACGCTAGCCTTTTCACACAGTGAAGTATGTATATGGACAGCATTAGTATATGCAAAAAATCATTTGTTTGGTGAAAATTGCAAGGCCCACCATCCTTGGGAAATTCTCCGTGTCAGGCCTTTAACTAAGGCATAAAAAAATGTTTGTTTGGAGTAACAGAGAAAAAATATCAGGGTCGGTCGGGTCAGATTTTTTTTTTTATTTTTTTTTTTTTTAGATCTTCTCAATGTTTTACTCTTAATGAATACAAGATGCTACTATTTAAAAGTTTTTTTTTAAAGATTTTTTAGTTTTTTTAATTCTTTTATTTTACTTGTTTTAGTTTTGCTTTGTTGTCGTGTTGTTATTTTTTTAGTCTTTGTGTTGGTAAAAATTTTTTTTTTTAATTGTGAAACTTTTATGTGTGATTTTATATATTCAATAAATATATTTTTTGTTTTTTTTTTTTTTGTGCTAAAATTTTTGCATAAAAATTTTGAGTCGGCAGGTGTTTTTAGGCTTGGTTGGGTTACACCCACACAATTTTTTTTGCTAAATGTATAAATCTTGTGACAGCATTTGTGCTATTGTTTTACTTCCATAGTGGTGAATGGGGTGGTGACCACAACTGCCACAGTGACAACAATCTAACAGGTGGGTGACAACAATTCCACAATGGTGACAACAATTCAACTGTGATGGCAAACAATTTCACAGCATAGACATAGAAGTGACAAACAATTTCCCCTGTGGTGACACTTCCATGGTGTGACAAACAATTGACAGTAGTTTAAACAACTACTTCACAAGTATTGAAACATTTTCCATGGTGGTGGCAAATATTTTATTTTGATGTTAAAATCACTTCATTAAAAAATTGTGGACTTTTCAAGCGCCAAAGCTAATTATAAGTAAAGCCACATCATTTAATGATCAACTACCACAATTGGGGAATCCCTTAAGGTTGTTAAATTGAAGTGATATGTAGCATTATAAGGCAGGAAATCTCAATTGACATCAATTAGTTCTACAGGAATTTAGTTACCCATGTATATCCCACACATCAAGAGATACAAACATGTATAGACATTTGATCAAGATGAAGGCGTTTTGTATGTCATGTACTTATTTACAATGAGCAGGGGGTGCGGGTCTTTAAAAAAGTGGACCTATTTTGAAAAAGTGGACTAATCCCCCTAGAAATTGTCCTTTTTTTTGGCTTTTTGAACATCTATCATGAAAAAAGTGGACTTTTTGTCATATTTCTCTAATTTTGGACCTTTTATAAAAAAAAACAGGAATTGGGGGGTGCACCCCCTTTCACACCCCCTCACCACCTCCCCTACACATATGGGCCTGGTCATGAGATGATCAGCCTGGCTGAAAGGAAACTTAAGTGGTCAATCTTCACTCTAGACATGTGTGATATGCTTATTTTCTAATTATGTATAACTTTTGCTTTTTATTTGACAAACGATTTAAGGATTACAAAGGGCTATAGTAGATACTTGTCCAATATTTGTGTATTTAATTGAAGGGGCACACCCAATCCCCAGCCTTGACCCCACCTTCCACCATTAAAACTGAGATTTTGATACCACTGGAAAGCGGGATTTTTCTCATCTAATCTGCAAACTATTTTAACTGATTTCCCGTTATGATGTTGCAGGCCTAAAATATACAAATATATACTGACATGAGGAGGACTTCTTGTTAAAATATGACCCGAGGTGGATGATATAGTGCTATATTGCTGAGGGGCGCAGCCCCGAAGCAAAATAGCACTATTGCAGTCACCAGGGACCATAGTTTACCAGGGGCTCGAATAAAGGCTAGTATATATTTTTATTTCGTCATTCAGATTATCATTGTTCTTGATTGGTTAAACGATTTTATAAAGTATGAGTAAAATGAGATTAGCCTAAGCCTAGCCTAGCACCTTACCAACTTACCCATGGCTGGCAGTCAATGTTGCAGTGTTGTCGTCACCCTACTTCCATGCTTACAGACTAAACCCCATCAAAATCATGGACAGGCTGTTCTTAATCTGCTTTTTAGTGTTCATACTTTGTCATTTAGCTGGAATCTTGGCTGAGTTGTAGCCGTACCGTCACTCCCTGCTATTTTGCCTGTATCCATGTTGACAATTTGTTTTGAGATTATATGCTACAAGGGAGCACATATATATCATTCTCATCCCCAAAGTCGGACGCAAAGTTCACAATTGGTTATATTTTACAAACTGCGTCATGTTAGTAGTGTGCTAAAATTGGAAGCCGTAAAGAGGCTTTTTTGAAGCCGTAAATAGTTCTTTTGAGAGCCGTAAATAGTTCTTTTGAGAGCCGTAAATAGTCTTTTTCTGCAGAATGGTATGTTTATTTTGATCATGTGGTGCACTTTAGACAAATCAATGCACAAGAAATATGAATGACGTTTTTAATATTATATGGTTTATTAGATAACCGGAAAATAGTTTGTACAGTACTCTATGGGCTATTGTAATACAATTACCGCTCACATTAAAAATGGTTTATTGTCAGATATAATAAAATTTGGAATTAAAGTATTTGGTGATGGCCCTTTCTACTACAAAATAGAGAAAATAATGTTGTAATCGGGTGAGGAACCTTCAAATACTATGTTTCTAATATAGTAATTGCTTGTAAATTCTTATCACTTATTTAATTTCCTTTTTTCTTGCACCACTAACAAAACTAATACATTTAAAGGTATAGGTGGTCTGATTTTGTTCATGTTTTCTACCTGACATGGGGAAAAACCACCCAAATCAACCATTTAACCTAAATTGTTCTAGCAATTTGAATATTAGATGAAAATATGTGATGAGAGAATTGATATTATATCGGACAGAAGTATGTCGCCTTTATCTAGTGTAAATCTAGTAACTATTTATACTTCATAAAATACACTCATACTAACTTCGGTCAACGCCTCAATTGACGTTCATTACAGCTTATGTCAATCCCCCACCAATTAATACACCATGATGTCATTGGAAGAATATTGTTCCCTGCTATTTTTATTTTATAGTTTTTCCAAATGTCTTCTTTGGGAATTACTCTTATGTTCTTTAAATATATGGTTATTCTTCTGTTTCAAAAAGTACGTAGGCCTTGATATTGGGTTGGTCTTGAGTGTATCCCTATTATTAAAAACTCTAACTTGACTAACTTAAAAAATCATGGTTAAACCAGGGTTAGTCCTACATGAGTGGACTTTTTTTTTTCTTTCAACATACTAAGAAAGTTTAAAATAACGGGTGAGAACATTCTTCATGGATGGGCCGTTGTGGCCATCAGTGAGGATTTTTCTTCACCCTTCAGCACCCTTCAGAGTAGTGCTGAAAGGCAAAAAAGGTCCACTCACATAGGACTAACCCTGGTTTAAACCTGGGTCTAAAGTTAGACTCCCTTTGAGAATATCAGCCAGGTTAAATCAGGGTTAGTCTCTCATGGATGGACCTTTTTTCTTTAAACATACTCTGAAATTGTGAGAGAATAGGTGAGAAAATTCCTCATGGATGGGTCACTCCAACCCATGCATGAGGAATTTTTTGGGTATGTTAAAAAAGGTCCATTTATGTAGGACTAACCCTGGTTCAAACCCGCATCTTAAGTTAGACTCTCTTTGAGAACACCTAGTGTGTGTAACCGGGTAAGCTTCCCCCCTGTAGGGAAACTTTCCCCCCCCTTCCCCCATGGAGTGATTTTCTGCACACACGCCAATTACATCCTAAAGTTTTAAAAGTTAACACCGACTATAATCCACATGATAATCATACACGCACCGTAATCATCATAGTCATATACTAAATCTCTCAATTGTTTGCAGTTTTTAATTATAAAATGAACCAGTTGTATTGAGAAAATTGGAATAAATTTTACTGATGAAAATTCAGTGAAGAAGAATTTGCAGATATAAAAGTGTGTTACTGCATCTACAAGTAGATGGTCCCTACCTTCTGTACGTGCGACGACGTCCTACATCCTCAAGCTTAAAAAGTTAACACCGACTAATCCACATGTTAATCATCCAATTGCAAGTCAACTCTCCAAGTGTCAATTTTGTTGTACCACAAAATACTAGTAAGTACTCCGTGCTACTATGAGCATACAACATTCTGTCACAAGAATTGTTACGTACGGCACACATGGTGCTCTACTCGAGTCCCTATCTGATGCCGCCTGCTTGTTAGCAATACAAACCGGTCTCAGTTCACTCTAATTATGGCGTCTTCCCTACTGTGCCTCCGCTGCCAAAAACAATTAAGCCCTTGCTGCCGTAACACACATCATTCACTTCCATTCCAACTTCCGACGTACGAGTTCCTACCCGGCACCTGTTTGCATTGCCAAGGACTTGTAACTCTTGAAAAATGTTATTGTTTATGGGTCCAAAATCCAGAGGTAGCAGTTCAATCCGTAACCAGTTCAATCAGTACCTATTATTCATAAGATATGGCAAAAAAGAATGCAGTAAACTTTTACTCACAGACCATCAGGTGAAACATCTGGGTTTGGCTGGAATGTTGCCGTGTTGGAAATCTGACTGGTGGCGGATTTTAGTCGAGTTCACTGTGTCTAGTCGCGTAGGGGTCCAGGGGCCTTAGGAATCTTAGAACTAATGATAAAAATAGTCCCCAATTTCAATTTATTTTATCTCATGTATATTTATTCATCAGCACAATCATCACCAATTTCAATTCTTGAGTGGCAGGTTCAAACATTTGGTTGTCATTTGCTCCTACATGAACTCCAATTTTAATCACAGCTTTATTTTTTGTTTGAATTGTGTACATTATATGATAAATAAAAAGGTGCATTTTGTGATTCCAGCCCTTCTGTTTACATTTATTGTTCACTAATACCCTTGGAAGAGTTTTTTTTTATTTTAATATTCAACAGTTTTGTAGTTAATTCCGCCTTGCAGTTTTGTGGTCAATAGGCCATTCCGTATGCTTAATTTGTCCATTTAAAGGAAGAAAATATCAAAATTTATGAATTTCTTACAATAAACCAAATTTGCATGTAAGATTAGGTACACCATGGATGGATTAATGTCAACGGTTCAAGATGATTATAAAAATCTCAATTTTTGAGTAAGTCGTGGGGGTGTTGGGGGCGAGGCTGTGGATCCCGAAGTGCTTCTTTAAGGCAAACATAATTGAATTTATCAGTTAAGAATTTGAGGCTTGTACCTCTGAACATTGCCATAACTGAAAGCAAATTTCGGAGTTCGGATGCCTAAAACAATTTCAAATCTAGCGGTGCAGAAAGTTTGGGAGCGGGTGAGACCACCACTCCTGTGAATACCTATCAACAATGTTATGTGGGAGTTAAGTAAATACTTAAATTGTTAATCCCAAAGCTAAATCTTTGCTCCTTGGAAGAAATAACCTTTACCCCTTAGGTTATCACAATCCTCCGAACTTTCTGGCTCTTTCAATGAATCCGAAAGTATCATGATATTATCACATAGGGCAGCTATTAGCTGTAACAACCTTACCTTCACATGGCATAACATCGTCCCCTTGCCTTGCATTCATTCCTATCACCTGGCACCACAGTGCCCAGGACGCTAATGTCGTCCTGCTATGCTGCACAATTAGAAATCCAGTGCATTCATTGAGAGTTCTCCTAATATGCACTGAACTATGTCTAGTGGCAACTTTGAATTCTTCATCACCGTCATTAAGAATGGCTGAGGGTGGTATTGTAAAAAACCTCCCGCCTCGAGATGAGAGACTCGGAGCCAGTGAGCATATGAATATCTCACGAGGGTTGTAACAATCTCCATTGATGTTGCAATGTATTGTGGATCCGGCAGTTATTGTGATGCCTATCTGTGTTATAAGACTTGTATGCGCTGGCCTACTGCTCCGTTTTTGGCATCCTGCGTATTCCCCCAGGTTCCGATGTACAAGTCTTTCTCTTGTTGCTTTGTAATGCAGGTCATTGGAGTTCAATATATCATTTCTTTTTTGATGCCCTCGTCCCGTAATTGTGAGTTGGGGGAATTATTATTTATAACATTCAATATTAAATTGATCTTTTGAGCGTGAAGATTCATTATTGAAAACCGGTCTTTTCTTCCCAAGATGGTGATAATGTAAGCATTGAAACATGATGGCTACAAGACTGTGATGTCATTCAAATGATAGCAATATCTGAAAGCAGAGATGAAGACAGAAATAATATATGGCCATCTTCTACGTCAATTCAATTAATATTTTATATTAAGTGGTTTATAAATTGGGGTTTAGGTGAGGTGTTGAAATGGATCTTTGAGTGATGCACATTAAGACAAATGGCTGTCTTAAAGACGCCAGACTTATCACTGAGGGTTTATTTTTATTTATTATTATTTTTTAAATTTATATTATTATTTTTGTTTATTTTTTTTTTATTTTTTGTTCAATGATTTTGTTACATTTTCTCCCAAAGTATATCCAATTCTTGAAAGTAGTATTTTCCATCTTATGAGATTTTCATCTTGTATGAGATCCTCTTTAAGGAAGTCCAAATGGCTTTTTTTACCAATGTTGTGATTGTCATACTATGGTTTTTAACTCCCTGGTAACTGGCCAATTTGATTGGTTGTAATATATTTAGCCAATTAGAGAAATTATAAGAAAAAATTTATGTCAGCACTGCAGAAAGCGGGCATTATTTTCTGGGGCAAATTTTGGAAAAAAGAGTGGACTTTGGTACCATTCATTGTTTCCCCTCATAAAATCAACATTATCTTAGACTTATTTGGACTAATTTGAATATATTTTAAATGCTGATTTGAATGAAAATGCATCATTTTTACGTTTTTGAAAAAAAAAGAAACATTTTGAACTTTGTGCAAGTGCCTGCATGGCCCAATAAATGAAAACACAGGTCTTAGTTGCTTTAGGGTATACATGTAGGTCAAATCCTAAAAATAGACAATTTTTGTACAAATTCAAGTAACTTTTGAGCTACCCTATATAAGGAGGCTACACCCCTAAAACTACATTCCAACATCCATTCTGCAATTGATCAATTGTAATATTACCAATCCTCTAGCACAGAGTAACATATACGCACTCTGATATCCACACCAAACAACACAGAGGATTCTATTTTCAAAATGCATATTCCAAAATAATTAGCGGCCATCGCAATCTACACCTCATTCATGAGTGTACGCTTACACTGAGATGATACTTGTAATGATCGAATACAGGAGATAACATTACAACAAAGATTGGCTTGGTGTGTTTGTGTTACCGAAATTGGATATCTCGTTAGAGAGGTTTGTTTTCAACACGAGGTGTTCCATCCATTATCTTCTACATTTGAGATGATGATAATGATGGTGAGGGAAGGTAGTAACAAAGGAAGATGGGTGGTTATTTTTCGCATCAAATGTGAGCCTTCAGGTTTGGTCATTTTTGTATTTGAGGTTTGTAGCATGCTATGACTACAGCATTGGATTTGTTTGTTCAGAACAATTTTTAAAAAATACTGCAAATTTTCTTAAAAACTACAAAAAGTAGTTTGGCTTCTGTGACGAATTACATTGAGCACTCAAAATTTCTATGACTTTTTGTTAGACTTAAGGACCATTCATTGCTTTATGCCAGGGGGCCTGGGAGAAATATAAAGGGAATAGAATTTTCAGGTGGTCAACTAAATTTGTTGTAATTGTTGGGGGAGTCATGTTTAATTTTATTTAAAACAGATTTTAGCACAACAAAATTGGGATAGGGACAAAATATGGCAGGCGATGTGAAGCTATAGGAATAAATTGATCCTTGACTGCCTTTCTGTATGCTACACTGCTGAAAGGGGGGGGGGTTGCATTGTGTGCCTCACTTCTCTCCATAGTACACACAGTGGGATGATGTAAAAAAGGCTTTTGATCGTGAACAGGTACCAATGGGGGGCATGAGGCAGAGCTGCTTTGGTCCTCCTAAATCTGACCGTCAGTGGTCCAAAGAGTATTGAGAAATATCCTGTGAATTATTTACTGTGAATTGTCAGGTGGTTAACTTGATGTGCAATGTTGTGAACACAAGTTAACATAAAATAAGAAGTGATAGTGACAAGCTCATTTAATACTTAGTTGACTTCATGGACGTGAACATTTCAGATAAATTGTCAGTTGAAATGATATGCAATTTGGGAAGTTGTGAGTTTTCAGAAAATCTCTACCTATTGCTTTAGAAAGTGCAGTGTGAGCTCATCAGAGCTTTTACATCCTCCTGTTTAGCTTTGGCTGTGAATTCTTATTCTTTTGAAATAAATTCTTGAAAAAAAATTAGACTAACATGATGAATATATGAACAATGAAATTATACTACAGCTAACTTATAGAAACAGTTGCTTTATCACTTCAATTATAACACACACACACACTGTGATATACACCCTGATATACACACTACCTCACACTGTTAAAACATTGCTTAGGTGAAAATTTGCTGTTGTGTCAAAATTCCATTGTGATGGCAGCTATACCTCTGGGTTACTTAAATAACAAGAATAATTAAAAACAAAGTAAGTCAACACTGGTTTGTTGAATGATCCTCCAAGAAACATGTTTATTCAGGGATTTTCTCAAAAAAAAGTCTGTACCCTCTGGATAAACCCTATATTAAATTTCAAATCATCTAGCTTCTAAAAAGCTGTAAGCAATGACATATTCTAATATTCTACAAAATTGCAATGGTAGACCAATTTACATTTCATCATCTTGTAATGAGGCCATGTTTTTATAACTCTCTCTTGAAACGTATCTACTTTCAGTGGTGTCACGTGCACGCTGCTCACGGCCATTCATTCAACACTCACCGCATTGATAATTCATGAATATTTAAGTGAAATTCTCATTTCATTTATGCAAGTAATGTTCGCTATGTAACCTGATTCATAATTGTATATCTTTTGTTCTACAAAGATATTTTAATGGAGCTTGGTGGGAAAGTGAAAAAAAAAGTTTGCATGCATTTGACTTGAGGCTGACATCCTATCTCAGGCCTAGAGGATATATAGAATAATGTATTTTTATGTATGTCAGGTAGTTATAAATTTCTGCATAAATTTTCAAACCACAGATCACTACATGAAATTTGTAACAGATATGATCAAAAGGATTGTCAAATATATATATATGACAACATCACCAGTTAAAATCTATACATTGCCACATGTTTGCCACAACCAATATTGTAGACTAAAAAATTTGGATACTGTGTTGTTCCTAATAAACGCCCCTGTTCTAATAAACGCCCCCCCCACGATTTTTGGATAAAGCAATTCAAGAAAATGAGTTAAGCTTACCTAAATCACATGATTTAATGGCCGGGACTGTCGTAATCTGTATCATAATCGCTGTTGTGCACAGTTGTAATAGTTTAATTAGTATGGAACTTTGACCTTGGGAGGTGCGAAAACAGCATCCCCTGCTTGTTCGTTTGTATTATTGGTAATTAGCGAAAATAAGCGTGTGTAAGGTGATTTTTGCGGGAATTTTGACTTTCCATTTTTGACTGTAATAAACGCCCTCCCTTTTAAAAAATGCACCGCCCCCGGGGCGTTTATTAGGAACAATACGGTAGGTAGGTTAGGTTGTAAAATATTAATTATTTTGAG
>JAMKCH010082410.1:0-19072 GCA_023653785.1 Ophioderma brevispina | reverse complement strand
ATGTAACTTACATAGTAGACTGAACTAGATTTGTACTTAGGTTTGTTTTTTGGCAAGTTTTATACATTTGTGTACTTTGTGAGCAATTAAAAAAAAAGTAGGCATGTATGTAATTATCATAAACCTTGGACCTGCTATGCCAAATGTCTCAACTTTCTATCTTACAATGTATGTGTACGAGCAGTTCCTATGCCTAGAGAAAATTGTTAGGGTATGCTCCATGGTAGAGGCGTTTCAATTCACACCACTAAAAATTCATCTACACTCATTCTGACTAAATGGAATCCCTATTTTCAGGGAGTTTATGCAATTAAATATCTGATTTTTGTCCTATATTAGGTGCTTCTGGTCTTAATCATTTTGCAAGTCATTTTAGGATATCTGTTACTTGTTAGCAGGACATGCAAAATCTATTTTTGATATTTACTTTTTTTTTCGATTTTCTGATTTAGCAAATCACTAATAGTGCCTTTTTATTTTAAAAAAAATATGCTGGCAGGTATGAAATGGCAAAACTTAAAAAATAGTTAAAGTATAAGTATCATGATTTTAATGTTGGCCCATTGTGCAACAGTCTAAATTTGACTTGTGTGGCAAGTTTATTTACCATTTTACTTAACAATTTCACATGTCCCACACCTTATCTACCGAGAAGATTTTTGTGGGTAATTAATACTCATTTGTTTTCATGGTGTTTTGACTAAAAAAGAAAATTGGAATCCTTGATACATAGACCTCAAACAGGGCTTACTATACCAAAATCCTCATCCCATTCAGATTTCCTTTTCTTCCACATCAAAAACCGGGAAATGCAATTTTTTACCTTTTAATTAATTTTAATTATTCAGACCCCATGTATATATGAAACATTAGAAAAAGGGTTTTTCTAATGTGTTATATACCAAACTCCAGTGGACTAATAAAGCTGTACAGGTAAATCATATGTATGGGCTATGAAAATGGGAATTTTAAATTGCCATATGGATGGTAAACCTTTGTCACACTGTACGCTGTCACACTGTTGACCGGCCAGAAGGCATTCATGACGCCCTATTTTAATAATCCTCAACCAATTTTTAATTGAAAGATTCAAAGGAACCTAAAACTGTACCCAATATCATGCATACAAAAAAACAAATATTGTAGAATTTGACAATTCACAGGGTTTTGATGGTAGTACCAGGTAAGAATTCATAGGGACTTTTGGCGTCACACTGTGACCGAAGCTATTATGCATTAATAATAAAGGAACGAAACTGTTGAAATATTAAAACATCATTGAAAAGGTTTGTTGTTGCACTAGTTGATTAGGTGTAACCTTTGTTGAAATTGTAAATTTTAAACGTGTCTGGAATTGATGACTGAAATTGTGATCATTTTGGAAATTGGGTCACATGTTCACCGTGGAATTGTCCAGTAATAAGTCCAAATTCCTAAAAAAGCTTACTAAAAAGGTCTGAAAAATAAGAAAGTGATCCAAATAAAATGAATTTTTCTGAATCTGGATCACAAAACGCGGCCCAATTTTTCATAAACGCCTCGGGGTGAGCTAAATCAACATCAACTTTAAGGCCGTCGGTGCAGAAGAGTGGTACTCAAAAAAGTGACTAACGTGTAGCAGCAAATTTACTGAATTCACATACAACTCAGATAAAATTAATCACCCAAGTTGTTACTAAAAGTCCTTATAATACAAATCATAAACAGTGATTTGCAAAAAAAGGCTTAGAAATAAAACAAAATATACATCTACAATTTGCTTTCACATGTTGAGTAATGGCCTAGTATGGCCGCTGTCGTCACTGTTGTGGACCTATACAATTATATGTGGAAGGATTTCCCATGAATTTTGATATCAGAATAATCATTATGAATTTTATGCTTCTATTATTATAAAAGACCTCTGAGGTAAGTGTGTGCCATGATTTACGAGCGAGATATATAAAACAATTTTTATTAGCTCCGAAAACGGCGAATATTTGCGAAATTTTGCTTCGGAGACTATCATTTTACACGATTGCACTGACTACAAGTTATTGTATACGGAGTGCTTCTACCGTGATGCGAGTAAGCCCAAGTTAAAAACGTTCATCACGGTGAAGTGTCCTTTTACTAGCGACCAGCCCAATTTCGCACACCGGTCGCTCATCATGAATACAACATTTTGATTAGGTGATACTGTTTATTAGCGAGGTTGTTCGAAATATCTAAAACCGTAAATGTAGGGTGTCCAGGTGATTTTTAGAAGTTGTTTTTTTCCACTTTTATTTTTTAAATGAAAGATCTTGTCGAAAGAAACAAATGGACACCAAAATTGATTTCGTAAGTGGGTAGTCGGTGTGGAGTTATGGCAATTTAGGTGCTCAAAAATCGCATTTTTCGTCATTTTGGTAAAACATGTAAAAAAGGCCATATTTGAGGATAATTACTCAAAATTCACTTCAAGATCTGGGTATGATGAATAGTTTTATGTGTAGTTTCTACTGGTTTGATAAAATACCAAGTTTCATCATGAAGAGGGACCAATCCGGTTTGGGAGTAACAGGCTTGAATTTTGCCAAGTATGCCTATTTTTTGGATTACCCACCATGCATTGCAGCATATGGTCCCAGTTGGAAATTCAAGCGGAAAAAAAAGGCTGGGGTTAAATTCTGGGGAGCGGAAACCAGCCTATGGTACGTTTCTCTTACCGAAATACACATTGTGTAGACACTGGGCTTGGAAATAGTGAAAAAGAGGTGACAATCAAACCGCAAAGGGAAAGACAGGTGTACATGAAAAACAATATTTGGGGGTGGGGCAAGGGAGTCTGATCACAGCGAGTTTGAAAAACTGAATTTTAAATACATATGAGTTTAAACAATAAAGGATATTAGATGCGTAAGATTTCCTAAAAAAAAAATGCGAACGGTTCTGCAGCTTAGGGTGATTTGCAGATTAATTACCAATTAGGTAAAAATTAGCAAAACATTATGGAGTATAAAGTGGTTTATATTGGAGGGTTTTTTGCTCCACAATTTTAAAACATAGAAAATACTGACAAAAAGTAGTTCTACTGCGAATTGACCCATACTACTTGTTTCACTCCATAGATATGGGTTTTCCATTTTTCTAGGGGAAATTACTATAACTTCCCATGATAACTAACATACATGGACAACCACTCAATTAAGAAATTGAGCAATTGTTTTTTGCTTTATGCAAAAAGTCCTATTTTTGTATATACCATTAATATTATGAATTATATAACCAAACTAACAGGCCTAATGAAAGCCTGTAAAATTATCAATAAATACATAGGTTCTTCCCTGTCATTGCACAACTTGCACAATATCACCCTATGGGGATTTCACAATGTAATTATTTAGGTACCAATATAAATTTGTCACCTGCTCTTGAAAGCTAAAAGTAATAAAGGAATAGCCAAACAAAAGACAGTAGGCAGAGTTTGTACACTGGATTATATACAGACCCTCAAAGTCGAGGGAACCGCTCCTTTGTTATTGTAATGTCGTTCTTTATTATGGTAATAAGCGAACTTCTATGGACGTCTTGGTCGGTGACATCTCACAAGCGCTTTGGTCCCAATGGTTAATTTGCGGAGTGATCGATTATGATCGATCATGATGAGTGTCAATAGATGCCGTGATCGTGACACTTGTCGTGCAGGCTCGTTGTCAGGATAAATGGTAATGACCGATCTCTAGCTATACATTGGTGTTGTTGAAGTAGTATTCTAAGTTGAGTAAAAAAAAAAACATAATTCAGAATAAAAAATCAATAAAATAGTTAAGAATTTGTTTTTGTCAAATGGTCTGCTATGTTATAAAGAAGAGCTAAAACAGGCTTTCAGAAAACGCTTATTGGTGTATTTGGACTTTGGCGAAAGAAGTTACGCATATTTTGCTGAGCGACTTAAAAAATCCTGTTTGGCCGATTTTGCGCCAAACCAAAGATGCATCGCTGACATTAAGTAACAGTGGTCTTCAGCAGTTGATTTGAGTTACAACATTCTAACACCAAATTATGGTTGAACAAAGAAGGTGGGAGGTAATGATAGGATTATAAAATTAATATCCCAGGATTACAAAAGAAAAATGCTAAGTAAAAAACAGGGTCATTTCCTAAAATAAGAAATCAAGATAGCTGGTTTTTTTGTAACCCAAGTTTACTTTGGGTCAGCAAGTTATGGTTGAACTACACCGAAACTTGGGAGCAAAAGTGAAACCGTAGAAAGTTTTGTATTCCGATTGAAAACAGCAGTGCGAATATTAATTTGAAGGTTTATATTCGTTTATAAACAGAAAACTTCAGCTTTAGTTCTTATTTCAATTATGGCGCTGAGTATACTGGTATTGTGCAAACTAATTACTTAGAGATTGGAAAACAAAACTCTCTGCGAGTTCATTTATGTCATGAACTGAGAATTGATATGGAGTGATTTTCAATTACTGACTCTTTATGATTTTCGAACAATAGTCAGTTAATTTGTTGAAGATATTTTTAACTTATAATTGTGTTACAAAATTGACCATTGTATTCAAAACTGATCTGTTTCTCTGTCGAGACGACGTAGAGAAATCAGATCAATCTGAAATTGCCAGTGTGAATTGTCTTTGCTATAATTGTTATGGTATACGTCGGCGTCAGTCTCTCCGCATTCTATGGTATGGATAAAATCGGCCAAAACTGAATTTTTAGGTATCTCTCCGCAAAAATTGACACATAGTTTGAACCAAACCCGAAAAGGACACGAAAGACACCAAATAAAAATTTCTGATAGCCTGTTTATTCTGTAAAACAACCAAAGAAACATTGAAGCAAAAATAACGTTTAACCTTTGAAGAAAAAACTTTTCTGAATGTAGGGTTTTATGACTTTCAAAATGTATAATAAATTGTAACAAAAATAGGACACGGTTTACAAAGTTATGTAGCCTATAAGATATTCAAAGTAATCAACTTGATTTATCGCGTTTCGTTCTGAATGGGGAGAAATCCCAAGGGGATTTATCTTGACCTCACCCTTACCAACAATATATTATTAAACCTTTATGCACTGTATAATGAAGTGTCGCTTAAAAAACAGTGTAGCCTACTAGTAACAAAAAGGAAAGAACCGATATCACCATGGATTACCAAGAGTTATTAGAAAGTATCAATAGAAACCAGTTGTATAAACAATACTTACACTCGCCAAGTCTCACAGACTTCCAAAAATTTAAAACATACCGACATAAGTTTAAATGTGTTATTCGGTTAAGCACAGAGGAAGGAAACACTTTTCTTCGATAGGAATGCGCCTTCAACCCAAAATCCATCTGTAAACTTTCAAACATACTTTTACCATCGTGCATGGGAAAATATTAAAAAGTGTATCTTTGGTATGTTTCATGCATTTATTATGATAATATTATGATACAATATATGATATACAGAAGAACTAAATGTACCCCCTCGTATATTATTACCATGATACAAATTTATTTAATGTTGGCCTTGTTTGATCAAAATGGCAATAAACAGCTAAAATCACAACATTTTATGTTGAATGTAAAATATCTGGAGGGGGGGGGTTGGGGGTACATAGGAAAAGTCTGCCGATAAAACTATAAATTACAAGTACATAAATATATGAGAGGGCGGGGGGGTGGGGGGGTAGGTACATATGGAAAGTCTTGCCGATAAGACTATAAATTACAAGTACACAATAAATATCTGATAGTATGATAATAATAATACAGTATATCCATAGCGTTTATGTTTTTCAAAATGCATTCGACATAGGCCTATATTTTTCTGCCCGATGGGTAGTCTGTTACTGTATTGCCACCAATAATCTTCCAAGTGTATAAGTCCTGTGCCCTCTGTACAATGTATACTGTTACACACATTCCCAGTTGCAGCGAAAAGAGAGGGGTGTGGTTGCTAGTATCTCATTCACAGCATTGCAATGTTCACACAAATGGTTTCAAAATAACACTAATAAGAGTGATAAGCTTAAACTGCTGAACCTGTTGATCCAGCAAATTCAACCGAACATACAAACAAATATAGTGGCATTAGATTCTATCATGAAGCCTGGTAACTCTGGATTATATGCCATGCACTGTTCAATCTCGGGCAGGTAAAAAAAACCAATGCTGCAGAATATGTAACCTTGTGGCTTGTCACATTATTACTGAATGTGGAAAATGTGTTTGTTTAACAAATATTTTGTGGTTGAAAAATCTTAAAAGAGTGCTTAGACTTATAAGTGGGGAGTGAACTTAGCCTACATTGAAGTGCCAGGGCTTTGAACCAGGTGATAATTGGTCGAGTTAGTTACATTGATGATATTTAGTGAAATTTTGTATTAAGGGTGTGACTTACCCACCAGTCTACATACCAAGGCCACTTCTGTTTGACAGTTGATGAAAAGCAGATAGCTGAACATCCTTTATGTGAATGCCCCAAAGTATTATTACACTTGTTGGACTATTTATCATGGGGATGAATACATGCAATGTGTCACTTTTTTCTCCCCAGTAATTTGTCTTACATTGTGGAGGTCTGGAATTTTTCGAAACCAGCAACCCAGGGAAAACCCACATGATCTGGGTCAATGGTGTACCATATGCATGGGTGACATAGCTGTGGGAATTGACGGTCTTGAATATAACATAATGCTTGATATGGGCATGTATTGCATATAATGCATGGAGCTGTGTGGACTTGACCTGTCTTAAACAACATGCTTAACGATATGGAATGAGAAATCATATGCTCGTCATGTACTCTACCGCATTTGCAAAGAAACATCATGAGTGATTCTACACAAACATACTATAGTCTTAGCAATTGACACAAATAGTTTAAATGAAGCAAGTTAGTGCACAGTTTAAGTGAGTTAGTAGGAAGAAGGAAACCAAAGACAAAAGAGTTAGGAGTATCTCAATTCAAAGTGGTGTGTTGTTTTAAAGATTCACAGCCATTTATGCAAAAAAACACGCGAACATGGAGCATCATAGAGTGCACCTTGGGGCAGTTAAATTAAAGGCAACTTTCTTTTTATTACAATATATAGGCCAGTAGCAAAAAATGTGAGTTCTTTGGATGTTGAAAATGCAAATAAACTAGGAGTTTCGGATAACTAAACAAATACCATATTGAATTTCAAATATTGCCATTAACAATTAAGCCATATTTGGTGGTTATGTGAATATTTAAAAATCACATTAATATACCACCGTTTAGGTTATAAGGTTTACATAGGCCTTCTCCATGGTTTGCTCTTGTAGGGGCATAATTCCACTTGAGGTTACTTTTGCATGAAGAATGAATTTATTTTACAAAAGAAAAAAAAAAAGCTCGACTCGTGGTATTTTTGCCGCAGATTCACATTCATAGTCATTTACAATATATGTATGACAAAAAGTAACATGTTATTGTAATTGCAATGCTTAAAGCCGCATTTGTATTACATATGAAAATGGTTATTTTCAGATTCAGACTTAAAGTGTGAATTACGTGCACTGGTATGCATAAAGATGCGGACACAAGAAGCCGTTCTCGTGCGATTATGGACTTTAATATGTTATATAATTTAAGAAAAGAAGTAACCTTTTAAGTTAGGGTGAGAAAAAGACTCACTGAATAGCAATGAATCTGGGACCTAATTAAAGAGATTTTATTTAATGTTAAAGCAATGGAGAGGAGGGGGTGAATACCAATAGTAATTCCGCATCATCACACGGAAACTTAATAACTAAATTTAACGTATGGGACGTTTTTCATGGCACTAGCCTAATTTACTGTCAGAGCTAAATTCTTTAGGGCAGCCAGATTGTCCTTTAAGGATCCTTTCTTGTTTCAACCTTTTTCAACTTGATTCGTACGAACTTCGTGGGCTTCACTGATGCGCTTTTTTTTTGTCCGAGTACAGCTTTTATACTGGATGACAGCAACGAAGTTTATCCACGGCAACCACCAATTAGGCAATTATTTATCGACGAATTGAGACCACTTCCCACTATTGATTGACCCATTTGAAGAAGGCGCGAGGCATGGAAGTCGAGACATTGCTAACAGGATTGACACTTTACCAGAGAAGACGGACTCTGTTATTTAACATAAGAAAGGAATGCTATTACAATAAACAAAGGACGTCCATCGACCTGTTAACGTTTGTTCTATATATAAAGAGGTTTCAGAATGAATCAAATTTGTTTGGGTTTAATTTGGTTAAATATGTTAACAATTGTAAGGGTGAATTAAAATATTGGACATGAAGAGGTCATCATAACAAACAGGACTGATGAGATTTTAGCTAAGGCAACAGTTGCAAAAAGTAAAGGTAGGTAGGCTCTTTAGTGTGTGTGTGGTGAGGGTGGGTGTGTTGTGGGTGGGGGGCGTGGGTGTGTGTGTGATGCATGTGCTTGTAGGGTGCATGGGTACCGGGGTATGGGGTACAATGTGTGTTGTAGCAGGAAAGTAAATAGTGATATTTGAGTGTGGAAGGGGGGTGCAGGATGTGGAAGATTGTGAATGGGTGTGCATACCTATAGTATGGCATGGGGCCCCATGGTTAACTGAAAAAAAAAAAAAAAAAATTACATGCCATTATCCAGCGACGTCCTCAACCAGCCAATTTAGATTTTACTAGGCTGCCATCAACAAGCTTAGGTCAGGAATATATGGACAAAGTACTTGTAATTTAAATGGAGCGAAGGTTTAGAAATATAGGAATATCACTATATATCTAAGAAAGATCAGATTGAAAGAACATGTTTGAACTTTTTACCACTAGCGCTAAAAATATTATTTAACTGCGCAAAAAAAATTGAACCGCCTTTGAAAAGAAATCGAAAAGAAATGAAATAACAAACACGTCAGCACGGACCGTAGTCTACCGCCTGCAACTGCCCGACACGGCATACATGCACTGACCTTGTACTGCGTGCGTGGATAGAGATTTTACTACCCGGCCAGGTTGTTACGGGCCGTGCAAATGAAAATGCAAGCAAAATTAATCAATTTTGATATGACTTTCAACTCTATTTCCATGTCAGAAACTTTACACAAATTAATATTACATATTAATGCACCTACCACGGTCATACATGTGATAATAATGAGAGTCTTTCACTGAGAGCCTGTTTGGAAACTACGAAACCGCGCTCCCAGCAGCATACACGCGGCATGACGTATTACTGTATTCGATGCAGAGTTCCCGGGGGATCACCCACGTGTCATGTCATGGGCATCTGGCAACTCTAGGCGATCTGGTCGAGATGCAGCTTCATGGGAAAGGGTGGGGAATATATGGAAAATATGGGAGGAGACCAAAATGTTAAATCGCCCAGGATATCGACCTCTGACCTCAATATCATCAAATGAGAAAAACAAATTAGCTTACAAACAGAGCTTTCTAAAGGTATATCACACGCCTTGTTCTGGGTTATGGAAGCCATAAATAGGAATTAGTGAATTTTTAATAAAATTTAAAAATACTTTCCGTTAGCTAGAAAGCTGTGACATTGCGCTCATCAAACATTACTTTGAAGTGTGTACTAAAGAATGATAAACACAAAAGTGACCTTGTCTGGTTTTATCCGGGGGGCGATTTGCCGAAGAAACTGCGGAGTGGCAGGACAAAAAACGGGGACCATGCACAGGGAGTGTGGGTTCGCGGTTGCGGTATACGCTGGTGGTTGGTGCGACTTCAAACACATTTTCCAAAAATGTTTTAATTTGACTTGAGTCATTTTTTTCGATATCTATATAGATTTCATCCTTTCGGGTTCGTCATGAAGTTTTTGGAACCTACGAGAATAGCATCAATAATAGAGCGATTTCAAAAAGGGGTATTTTTCGTGAACGCCACTACTTGCATTAGCGAATATGTGTAAGTGACGGGGCTCACGTGGGGCAATGACAGGACACCCTAGTTGGAAATGGACCCCACTTTACGGTCGAAGGGCTATGTAGTATGTGACAAATTCCATCCACCGCACATCGGCCAATGTACACAGCCTCGTTTGTTTGTTCACTCGCGAGTTAGGGCGTCGATCAGTAAGATCGCGTGGGGTGGTAACCCCCCAAAAATGTGTGTATTTACGGTTTGAGTATTTTAAGAAAGTACACCAGGTTTTGAGACGGAGCCCACAGGAGGCCATCTTGAAAAATCTTTTGCAGCCGATCAGCGTCATGCAAAAATATGCACGGTCGACTGAAGTGTTGGCCCTTTCCCGATGAAATTTGGACCTTACGATCTTACAAAGTCATCCTCTATCCAGTGAAGGTGACTAAGATTCCTTTTCTAGGCTATGATGATATTATTTTGTTGTTATTTGTTAGTTTAAAATGTGAAATTGAAGAAAAAGAAATGATCGATGCGAAGGTGTCTGTTTTATTCGATCCGCAAAGATGCAGTCATATACAGGTGTAACGGGAATTCCAATCCATGCACATGAACACGCCCTCGATAGCGGAAAAAATATTACCCAAGTACAGTGCCGTACTTCATTATGATACCATATTTTTATTTCATTCAAAATGTTCTGACGAATTTTGTACTATTATAGATATATAAACATGCTGTATTGGGGGAAAATCTATTATAATTACGATGATTTTGGATAACCAAATGGTCATACCAAACCAGTGAAAACAACGTCTGGCTACTCCGTGGTCACGTGACCATGATAACCGATTCTGATTGGCTAGCGGCCGTGTTTTGCGATTTTATTGTGGATACTGGTTATTGAGATCTGTATTGTATAAACACGGTTTCAAGGGCTTTATTTAATGATTTGTTTACTTTATTCCTTTATTTATTGAGGACTCTATATATATTTATTCTAAATGTTAAGGTGATTGTGAATAAGGTTACTGAAAATATAAATAATTGAAACATCACTGTTATTGTGTTCTATCAGGTGAACAGGTCATGCGAAGTGAAACCCTTCCTAAAAATATTTAACCAGTGAATTCAATCACAAATTCATCTGGAAGGTTATGCCAAAAATAAACCTTACACAGGAAACATTAAAAAAATATTATGTGAAAATTTCCCAATGCCACAGTACATCTAAATACAAGCTTACTGGTCACTGTCAGCATACTGGTATTTTGATACAAAAATGTAAAGGGTTAAACATGATATTTACCCTTCAAACACACGCGAGGACAGTTTCAATTAACATATGGTTATATTGTATCATAATAGAAGATTGTATATACAATTGTTAATTAGGGTTTGCAAAATAATGCATTCTGTACTACGAGCAGCCATCTTGGATTTTGGCGGCCATCGTGGATTTACTTTTACCCTTAGGAAATACTCTGGAGACATACACATAATGCTTACTTATTCAATCATTGAAAATAAACATTGTATATATCAAGGCATTTCTGTTAATACTTGGCAAGCCACCTTGGATTTTGGTGGCCATTTTTAAATTAATTAATTTTGGGAAGCCATCTTGGATTTACGTTTTACCCTCTGAAATATCGAGACATAACATATTGCTTACTTATTCCATCATTGAAAAACATTATATTCTCAAGGCATTTCGTAAACTTGGCAGCAATATGGATTTGGCGGCAATCTTGGATTGGGAAGCCCATCTTGGATTTACTTTAACCTTCTGGTAACATGTAACACTGGACCACAAATACTAGTTATTACATGTAAATCATGCAAATGTTTTTCTTTGATACCATTCTTTAGGCATGGCAGCCATCGTGGCTTTTGCAGCCATCTGGTTATTTGGTGGGCCCATCTGGTTTACAAGAGGCGTAAGACAACTTCAAGTGTAATCTAAATAAATTTTGTTGACCTGAAGATCCTTAATTCTACATTTTCAGGAAAATGAAACTAAGGTTTAATTGACTAAAGAAGTAATATGACATTGTTAAAGGGAATTCTTGTTTCGGCACAATCTACCTAGTGTATCCTTTGTTTTGTATTGCTTTTATAAAGACACAATTTTTAGCCCAAGAGCGTGCCGGTTTTCGCTTAATTTCTTATTATTGACTAGTAAAATTGTATCTTGGTGTTTCTTGGAGCTTTTAAGACCTTTCTTATGGAAAACATTTTCATAGTATTTAACAACTTTGAATTTTTTTTGTCACTAGCTAGATGTTAGTCTAGACATGGGCGGCAGACGCACCTGGCTTAATCATAAACATAATTTGCATAACAGTACAGAAATCGCTCCCTGACTGCATTTCCCGGCGACAAACGCACCATAATGTTGGAATTTGTCTACTAAAATTACCGCAACTTACAGTTTGGCTTCTGGACAGTAATTTGTTTCATATCTTGGTTGATTCCGGTGAAAATTGTCACAGTTTGACACGTACTTTGTTGATACGAGAACTCTATTCAGATAGCCTCGCTCGCTGCTATCTGGAGATCGAGGCCGTTAAGGTTCAGAACGGCGGTTGCGTTCAACCTTTTTTGCGACGTCTTGTTTTTGTTTAAGGTGTTCGGAACTTGGTCGGTCTTTCTTCCCATCACACCAATCCATTATATGTATTCTTGATTGTATGTGACTTGTCTGAATCTTCTTTTGTATGTCGAGCCCGGTTGTTTCAAAGTGTTCAAAATTCGAAAAAACATACCTTCTGAGCTGTCCTCCATTTTGGTTTGTTGTACATTGGCAAACGTGCCGTGACAGATACTTTTCAGACCACAATGCAGTCTGATGGAGAAAAACATGATGTGGCGCATAGGGAAATTAAATGCGACAAAGCAGTACGTGCAATGTCGGCCCTAATTCACGTATAGGCTGCTTAGAGATCGTTTGGCATTTGATTATCGGAAATAAATATATTATTTTAGCAGTAGAACAAGAATCCATAATGTACACAAATATTACAAAAAATAAAAAAAATAAGATATTTTTTTCAATATTACGAAGCTGTGCTCAACCCTTTTGCCACAAATGGAAATCGTACCCAATTGTAAGTGAAGAAAGAAAATGTGGAAGTGTCCAAGCAATTGGCGACACACAGGGCACCAGCATTGGACGATTGCGTCAACCGTATTTTCTGCCTCCAATTTATCTGCCATAAGGCTATGCAATTCTATACGTATCGGACATAGCAGAGTGGTTGCTGCGTGCCTACCACAGAATAGAAAGAGATCCGGGTGGCGCCATTGTTTGTCCGGCCTAATGGACCGCTATTGGGGGTATTCGAAATGTTCGCACAATGCATTTTACGATCTCGGAATAGTTCGTTTAGCGTATTAGCGTAGGCGTTGGCAGCGTCTTCGGTTGGGGAACTTGCAAAAACGCGTGTCGGTGGTAGCACTCGAATAACATTCGTTACATTATTTTCACCGTTTCATGATGCCGGCGCCTTTGTCTTGCATGTTCGACAAAAAATACGCATCGATTTTAATTTTTATCACACTCAAAGAATATAGAGTTTCACACTGTAGAGAAGTGTGATTTGTGCGAGGTCCGACCGGTTTCAGTCTGGGTCGCGAAATGGCGTTTCACATAATCAGCGGTCTTTTCTGGGCTCGAGTCGGGCAGAGCAATTAAGTTTGGATAGGGAAAGTGATATGAAGGAAAAAAAACGTACAAAACTAAGTAGTTAGGCATACTCTCTAAAGTTGTTTAAAGCACACAAAAAACACTGCGGCAGTTGAGTAAATATAAAAAAAGGACCGGATTAGTAGCGAACATGCACTGTTGAAAAAAAATCGGTAAAGGGCGTCATGATATTGTAAAAAAGAATTAAATCATAAAAAAAACATGTGTATAGAATTAACAAACCAAAACATGATCGGCCCAATAATGTAGAACGTTTTTTAATTGTTGACGTAAAATTTACCGGTTTGTTGTAAAAATTACATCAAAACCAGGTCAAAAACTGTAAAATTCGCATTACCTATTTTGTCTGACAGAAATGGATGACTGTAGAATTACCGTGAAATTTACATTTTTGACTGTAAACTGTATTAGCAATAATAGTATATTTGGATATTGACATGATTTAAAAGGAATAAGAGCGACAGTTTTAAATTCGCATAATAGGCCTGAAATTTAACGTAAAATTACACTTTGCTGTATTCCAATACCCCGCAAAATGCGGTATTCTATAGCCTTTTTAGATTATGGACGGAAAAATTCAGGGTACTTTTACACTGTAGGTCTGACGTCTAAGGAATTGAGGTCTACTTCAAACAACTAAGGTCTTCATGATAAAAAAACATTATTGAAGTAGGTGAACTTTGCTGAATGCTACTTCATTAAATACTAGAAGCTTTTAACAGCCCAGTGATACTTCCCCAACAAATCAGACCAAAAACGATTTTGTTCAACAGCCGTTTTTCTGCTGGTATAAATAAAAAAACAAAAAATGATTGATTACGGCAAATACCCCGTAAATTTTCCGTTTTTACGGAGAATTAGATAGCTGGGGTAAAACCGTATAGTCAGCCACTTATTTCAATTTATCATTTGTCCGATTTTGCTCTTTAATGGGAGTGCATCTCGGGTATTAATCTTGCTGTTCTGCGTGAAACAGACATTGATTTCCAAATAAAAACACGAGGGTCGGTCCGTAAATGTAAATACAAATATTTTACAGAAGTTTTAAGGGTATTTGTATTTTAATTATTATAAATTGCGGGTTATAGGTCCTTTAAGGGATGGATCTGCTGGGGGCGGATTGTTCTTGTATTAAGAGATATTTTGGGGGAAATCCTTCAAAAGCTTGTGGCAAAGGGGGCTTATAGCAGAGGACACAGGTCGGCGTGGAGAGCAATGTGGCAGGATGAAAGGGGGGGACCACGAGAGACAAACCCCCCACAACCCAAACCCAACAAACCAAAAAAAAAACCAAAAAAAAAAAAAAAAGGAAAAAAAAAAAAAAAAACAAAGAAAACACAAAAAAACAACAAAAAACAAAAACAGAATACCCCCCCCCCCCCCCCCCCCCCCCCCCCCCCCCGCAGCCACACAACACAGACACCACGCTTTACTCATACACTTAATCTATCAAAATTGAGATTTTGGTTATCAAGAAAAGGTCTTCACATGTGTCGACCTGACCAATTTATTCACATTTTTGCTACCACTATTCAAACCACGGACCGATTTAATTCAAACTTGTAAGGGGTTATGGGTGACATGTGAGGAGGAAACCCCCCCCCAATGTTTTGTCCATTATGTTTTGCCCATCATAACAACAACATAAAAGATTAAAATTACAATATAGGGGAAATTATTTTATGGTCCACAAATGCCCACTCTAAACATTAAAAGTGAGCGGAAGGAGGGATTTTGACACCGCGGGCGAGCACCTTCTCGATCTTGTTTGCCATTGCAACAATCTTTACGCACACTGCGGGTTGTTGCGTTCGATGAGACGCTGCACGGTTAATACGCACAGATCGCGTTCGTTCCTTTTGCGTGTTCTCGGTAAAAACACTAATACCCCAATTAAGCGCACGTAACGCTATATCCTCTAAATAAACGCCCCGGGGCGTCGGTTAGCATTTATTTTTCAAAAGGGGGGCGTTTATGTTGAGGTCATTTGTTCCATTATAAATTTACATAAAAAAAACGGCCAGAACCTTGCAGAGCTGCCAACTTTTAAAATTCACCTTTCCAGTAATCAGAAATCGTAGTTGAGGGTCCCATTTTGTTTTTGTTTAACCGTTTTCGCAAATATCGACGCCCGACAGCCTTGTGCAAAATAATGTATGTTCGCGGGATTGATTCGTTGTTACCTTACCTGTCTACCACGTGATGTTATTGTTATAAGTCTACTTTGCGATCAACTCCAGCGATCATTTCCCGTGCGCAAATCAGCTATATACGCTAAAGGACAAGCACACATTACCAATCCATTTCAGATTGAGCTGTATATTTCCTCTTTAAAACATTGTTTCTTGCTGATTTCTTTCCTTTACGACACTACATTATTACTCTTAAATATCACTTTCCATAGTTGCACCATGGTACTTATAGCGACCATGTGATCGCAACAGAGGAAATACGGCGCCGAAACGCTGTGAAACTACATTTTGAGTGGCTGGTACGACCTGAAAAATTGTACGTACTTGTTTACAGAGCTTCAATCAAAACAAACAGCTATGACGATTGTAATTACCGACCAAGGTCAAAGGATATCGGGGCATTATGTATTCATTGGGTCATGGGGTCAAAACTTTAGTAGTCTATTACTTGCAGAGGTTATCAATTCAAGGTTATAAATTTATTATTTGCTCTCTTAAACCATATTTTTAGGTGGAATTCGGCCAATTTCGTACTTCTGTATTTTGGCAACTTTCAAAAAAACATATTTACAAAATTAGAATTCCTACTAGTACAAGTTGGCAGTCAGCCTATATGGCACAATTGTACGGTGTTCTCAGAAAATAGGATATCAAAAAACATGCTTGTCCTTTCTGAATAATGGCCCGCCACATAGACGACAAGTCGCCGAATATCTTTCCGCATATAATAGCTTATAATGTTTCGTGCACAATATGGCATTAAATATATTGCAGTTTTTGCAAATTACACTTACAAAAGGGTATTCTGTGCTTAATAGCAGTGTACTGTTGGTTGTAGGCTATTTTAAAATTGGTTGAGTGTTCAGGCCGCGTCAGCAATCAAAAGTGGGGCGTTTATTGAAGGGTTTTATTTTTCATGTAAAAAGTAGTGGGGGGCGTTTATTAGAGGGGGGCGTGTAGTAGAGAAATACGGTATTGTGTTGACAAAGATTTTGTACAGGCCGAGGTATAGGCCACACAGCCGGGATCTCCTTTTGCTATATCTGTGGTGCCTACTGCATATGAGGCCGTTGGTATGTCCCTTAGCGGTCGACGCTCGGAGGAATATCCCCAACGCGGAAGAATTTTAAACTAAAACGGAGTGTGAAGAATGAACATGAAAATGAAATATACGGGGATCAGCAGACAGCCATTTGGATTCCCATTTTTATTCTTCCGTGATCAACACACCAGATCCACGTGACAGATCAACAATGTTTTTAAAAATTGGATCTCCAATATCTGAAATTAACAAAATCAGCGTTGATAACGTACCAGATGAATAAATGTGAGGTTGCTTACAACACTTATGAAAGAAAGTGCCTTTCTAGGGATTATTGGCGCGGTTAACAGAACAACAGAGAACAAACTGGATAGCCAAAAGCGAAGTCAAAATATAGAACAATGCCATTATGAGACACTCGCATATGTCGCAGCCGTTGTTTTGTCTGTGTTGATCACAACACAAAGTGCGGTCAAAATGTGACATTTTCACCGGAATCAACCAAGATATGAAACAATTAATGTCCAAGAAGCCAATATGTAAGTTCTTTAATTTTAGTAGTAACAAATTACAACATTCATTTCTTTAGCCGGGAAATTCAGTCAGGGGGCGATTTCGGTTTTGTTATGCAAATTATGTGTTGATTAGGCCATGTGCTCGGCGCCCATTCTAGAATACATAGCCCTTATAACCGTAAATGGGTCCCCATTTCGGTTTAGATATTCGAACAAGCACTTTGGTGTGTGATCAACACAGACAAAACAACGCTGCGACATATGCGAGTGTCTCATAAGGGCATTGTTTCTATATTTAATTCGCTTTTGCTTTCCAATTTGTTATCTGTTGTTCTGTTACACAGATCGAATCTGTGTAGTGGGGATATAAACCACTAACACAGAGGAAGGTGTATTGAAAACCACTGTCTACATCTACCCATTAGCAGGTGGCACCAAAATGTATTTGTTTACATGCCTCAGTTCTTCCTAAATACAATAAATTATGAGCCTGATTAACTAGAACACTAAGGACATGATACCACATCCAAATGCATCCTTAGAACATTTTTTTCAATTGCTCAGTCTCAAGAAAATCAAGGAGAGAGAAATTGAAAATTTTGCATTCAATTTCAGAAGTAGTTTCTGAGTTATGTTGACTGATTCGAACAAAGAGATGTCAAGGAGAGTTTCTCACCCCAATCAATATTGCCATTAAATTGGGGATACTATTGAAGGGGATCTCATCATTGTTGTTGTTTATGGTTTGGCGTGCAAGAGTGCACACCACAATTGATATACATTGTCAAGGAAGTACGTGTCCCTTTTTGTATTTCAAGTGTGCTACTCCTGTCAAATGAAGGAAACAGTAAAAGTCAACCCAAAAAATGCTGTTGTGCAATCCTATGTCTGTCCTTGTGTGTGTGTCTGAGGGTTTGTACTGAGCAAAGCTGAAGACCCACATTCGATGTGTGTATTGTTCTATTAGCCGCGCCAATAATCCCCTAGACGTTAGAAAGGCACACTTTCTTCATAAGCGATGAAGCACCTCACACTTCATTCATCTGTACTGTTATCAACGCTGATTTTGTTAATTTCGATATTGGAGATCCAATTTTTTAAAAACATTGTTGATCTCTGTTCAGTGGATCTGTGGTGGATACAGCGGAAGAAGAAAAATGGGAATCCAAAGTGCTGTCTGCTGATCCCCGTAATATATCATTTTCATTGTATTCAGTCACACTCCGTTTTAGTGTTTTAAAGTTCCGCGGTTGTTGGGAATATACCCGAGCTTCGACAGCTTTTAAACAGGGACAACAACGGCCCTATAATGCAGTTGGCACGCACCAACCGATTGCTATGTCCGATGACGGATGAGATGGCATAGCATTATGGCAGATATAATTGGATGGCAGAACAAAATACGGGTTGACGCAATCATCCAATGGCGGTGCCCTGTGGATTGTCGCTATTGCTGAGCACGTCACATTTTCTTTCTGACGTACAATTGGACGATTCCATTTGTTCTGCAAAAGGGTTGCGCACAGCTTCGTAATATTGGAAATATTTGTTGCGCTTGAAGAGAATTATCATTTGGTCTGGATACTGTTCTAATGCTAAAATAATATACTTTATGGTCGTAATCCATTGCTCCAAACGATCTATACATGCCCTTATATGTGAAAATGAGGGGCCCGACTTGAACGTTTACCCTGTCGCATTATTTCCCCTATGCGCCAATAGTTCCAGTCAGACTGCATGTGAGTCTGAAAAGCATCGGTACGGCAGTTTTCAC
>JAMKCH010082409.1:0-10889 GCA_023653785.1 Ophioderma brevispina | reverse complement strand
TGGGAGAAGTATTATGTGATGATGTAAGTTCCTATTAAGGTGTGGATATAAGAGGCTGCAACTCTAAAAAATGTTTAACTGTATACAAGGTTGCTAATTTTCATCTTAGTGTGCCGCAGTATTGACGATGGTGTAGAGCGGTGATCGTCAAACTGCCGAGTAGCATATTGTATTTACACCTTAGTGTACACTTTTTGCCAAAATGCGCAAACAAATCACAGCCACGCGAAATGTATTTTCACTTTTTTTAATTTGATATCTGTGGTTCTATTTATCATAACGAATCTTGCCTGAAAAAAAGTGTTCATTTTGGTTGGAGTGGTTCTCACCTGATATGGTCCAGCTGAACAATAAGTCATCAAAAAAAACAGAACTGTCCACGGTGAGCATTCATTTTCTTAGCATGAAAATACCCAAATGCCCAAATCGAGCAGATCGGTCCTAGCTCCCCCCCCCCCCCCCCGCCTGATCACAAGACAGATAATTGGTATTAGCACAACTGCAGACTTGGCATGGGTATTTCCTGATGGGAATGATAAGAACACATAAATTGTTTGGGGCAACTAGGCTTTTCAAATCTGAATATAGAAGAATCAAGCCATATTTCCATATGGTCCTGGAGCAGTAATATAAAAAATATATACAAGGAGCATATTTGAATATGCTTAATGGTCCTGGAGCATATGGAATCACAAAGGTTCAGAGCATATTTGCCATATGCTCCTGGAACAGTGGAGAAATATTCTATGTCAAATACTGCTCAAGGAGCATATTTGCTATAATGGCATGGAGCATGGCATTAAAATTTGACTTAGAATATTTCTCCCGATTGCGTATGTCTAGGGACCATATTGTCCGGACCATATGATACTGGGGCATTATTTTCAGGCCCAAATATCATAGAAGCACTCGAACGACTGAACACCCAAAAAAAATAAATAATTCCGTGGCTTAAACCATTGGGCCATCGAAGGAAGCTTAGGATTATAGGTTTTCCCGTTTAATTTAAAAACTATTTTTGTTTATTCATATGTTGTTAAGTTAGATTTCGTCTATAAAAATTGGTAAATGTTTGATTGTAAACTTAATTTAGTCTCTTGCGTGCAATTATATTCATATTTTGATCAATGCTATTATAATTAATACAATTTGGCCATGGATCAAAAGGAAACATGTTCATTCTTGGTTACATACTTGCGCGAAGGTTAAACCATTTTCCCACTAAAAATAATGATAAATTTATATACCCAGTTATGGTTTATGGCAATTGTAACGGTTGCACATTTTCATGAAAATGAATAAAATGCCATCTCAATTTCCTTTCTGAATATAATGATCAAGGGACATGCTACATTGACTCAGCAAATATGGTATTATTTGAAAGTAAATTCATCTGGTATTCAGGCGGACAAAGCCCTTCAGATTCCCCTTTGTTTAGTTGGAACATGGAGGTAGGAGAGAGGAGAAGCTCTTCCCTAATGCATTACGCAACGCCGGTTATCCCAATTATATCACTTGGAACCTAATTGTAAAAAAGCAAGCCAACAAATGGCCAACTTTCGGCAGGGAGAACTTTTCATGTTCCATGATCATCGCCGACAGAAGCGGGCACGCTCAGTTGAACAAGAAAGACCTGTGCCGCAGAAAGAAAAGGTATATCCCCGATGCGCAATGGTTTGTTACATGTGGATGAAAACAAAAAGATTGGGTCGATTACAGCCGAAATTCTAGTATTTCAGTCCAAAAAAAATCGAAGATAGCATGTGCCTAAGATGAGTTAAATTGATTCTAGTTTTTGAAAATTGGATGTTTTGTAACGCCGTATTTCTTAAGTATGCTATTGGAGACGAAATCTAACTTGAATTTGGCGAAGAAAAAATGCTTTTTCTAAAAATGACACCAAACTTGACAGTGCCCCGAAAGTTTCCCGTTTTCTCAATTTTGTCCCAAAGTTGTCATATTACCACAGCCTTGTAATTTTAGTTACGCAGATAATGGTAAAAATTGTGCATTGGATAAAAGCATTAAAATTGGCAGAGAGTTAGAGAATTAAATTTGAAAAAAAAAACTGGATATGGAACCACCCGCACAGGGCAAGTTCAATGTCACCTAAGGTCACAAAAGGTCAAATGGGGTCAAAAAAAACATTAACATCTGCAGCAGAAAGGTTTGCATAACTCTAACTATCAGAAACATTTTCATGGATTATTTGGAATAAATTTCGACACTTAATCCAAAGCGGGTCTCCTTAATTAAAGGAACACGAGGACGATTTGCTGCAGGGATATAAATTTGTATAAATTTGCACTGTGTTGTAGAAAATACAAACCGAGGACATTTCGTATAGGTGTATTGAACAAAGAAAAGAAACAACAAAGTAAGTTTTGACTTGCCTGCTGTCCTGATCGGCCCCATAACAAGCATACTCAGATATCTGTCATGCCGAAAGAAAAGAAAATACAAAAGATATTATGACATTGAGGATGGCTTTTACGGCTTATTCCCTCCAGGTTTGCTTTTAATTATATTTGTTAAAAGGTTAAAAAAAGGGAGGGGCATATGAGGGGCATATTTGTTGGAAATGTCCTCTTATCTCTTTAAGCTTACTACCAATTAACATAACCATGGACATTTCATTGAAGAGATACAGGGCCATAGCTCATGGGGATACATTCCGGTGAATTTGTTTAAAAATTGTTACAAGTCATATCCATTTTAATCACCAAAAGCCACAATAGAACAATCGGATTTATACTATGTTATACTTTACACTGTGACGGTCAAAATTTTAAAGGGAATCATAGGCTGTGTCTGGGCATGCAAATACATAGTTTTGGGTCATGAAGAGGGGAGCAGGTCAAAAAAGGCCAGTAGAAAACACAGCATCGCTATGGATTTTAAGGAATCTTGGATTTTATGAGCAGAAGAAGGCACCAATTGAGTACAATGGGCAATAGAGGTAGAAGAGAAGGAGAAAGGTCTATTATTAAGCAAATACTAGCACTTTTTTTTGAAGAGACCCCAATTTTTTAAGAATTTTGAGATTTTACTTAGTTGCATTGGTAAACTGGCTAGTACTAAAGTATACTGTGAATGGTTAAGCTCGAAAATGTCTATGTGTTACAAACCAAGGAATTTTGAATTAGAATTAAATTATTACCGAGATCTCCGATAATAATTCAACGGTGCGGAAACAGCCTTCCAATATGAAATAGCGGAAACAGTTGCGTACGTGTTTCGCTCATGCATTAGTGTTTTATTGGTTCAGGCAAGTCAAGTTAGAGGTATTTTATCAAAGTTGGCACTATTTCATCATGGACGGAATAAACGTAGCATTTTAGCTCTGCCGTTAAGTCCAATCTGGGATCCCAATTCTAATGACAAAAATCGCTGATTTTATGATAAATACACATTTTTTTACCATTCTCGTTGCGCAGGTGGTTTATAGTCCCCTAGACAATTACCAACGTAAAATCTGCCCAAAATTATCAAATTTTGAAAATTAGGGCGCTCTCAAAAATGTGCTATTATTGCTCGTACCCCCCCAAAACCAATTTGGTGCTGCCACTTTTCAGAGAACCATCTTAAACGATTGAGGTTTGACTTTATTGGGTGCTTTGCTTCGCCCCCCCCCCCCCCACCCAAAAAAAAAAATTGCTCAAGTAGTTCATATGCGAATCCCTTCTTCATCCCGACAGTATCCGCTCTGTGAAAAGGTTTGCCCTCAGCCCCTTGCCCACCAAGATCTGTTGAAAACCAAAATGGCAAACAATCAAATTGAATAGGGCAGGCCTATCGCTAGGCCTACTTCTTGAATATGCTCCATTGATACAGGAAATTTTCATCTGTATATTTCCTAAAAACATGAATACTATAAAATAGATTTTGATTTACATTGCAAAGAACAACGTACTACGAGATCGATGTTAATTGCTGAATGCAGGCATCAACATTGCATCGATGCTACATTACAATGCTGTGGTAAATATGGCAATGCGGACATCCATTTTACAATCGCCAAGGGTCTCATATTTCACTAACATGTGACCAACGTCGGGACAAAATGAAAAAAAAAAACGGCAACGTGGGCACTGTCAAGTTTGGTGTAAGTGTTTAGATGCGGCATTTTATCTTCCCAATTCTAAAGTTAGATTTCGTCTCCAAAATATCATACTTTAAGAAAATACGGCGTTACAAAACATTCAAGTTTTTAAAACTGAAAAAGTACGAGTTAAAAATAGAATAAAGTAAATGCATATTAGGAAAACATGTTATCCATACTTTAATAAATGACCTCAAATGATATCAAATGACCCCAAATGACTTGTTTTACTTGAAGTGCTTGACGGTGAGTGGTTCCATGTCTAAAAAAATCAATAATCAGTATTTAATGTAAAACATTTATGCCAAGTTTTCATGCTTTTAGAAGAAATGCACAATCTGACAAGATAAGTCGCTATCTGCTTAACTTGGACATCGATGCAATGTTGATGCACATGCATGCAGCACTCAATATTGATCTCGTTGTATTGTACCCAAAAAATAGTTCTACGACCTGTTTTACGAGCGAGGCGATGATCATCGGTCAGGGATTTGGAAGAGCTTTCTCCTTCTCTCCTAACTCATGGTTGGAAACTGAAGGAGCCTTGTTACTGTCCATGCAGTGAATAGATGTGAGGCGTTAGGACTAATTATCCCCGCCCAGTGTAGGGTATACGGTTCACATAGAAGTCTCAAGTACGCAAATGAGTATTGCCTTTGATCGTCATGCACTGTCTGATGTTGTGCAGTTTAGCGCATGACGGAGGAAACATGGCAACTTTTTTGTATACTTGGGACTTCTATATGAACGTCTACCCAGTTTGGATTGAGCTGGCCCCTTTCGCGATAAAAATAAACTTTGAAGTTTCTACTGTGAGTTCAGTAATTTTGACTGTATATTAATCATTATTGAAAAAAAAAGAAAATAATGTGAAACAAAACTCACGGTGGGTATGTTGCTGGTAAGCTGTGACCTAACATTTTTATGCAGAAACCAAGATCCTAACTTATTGCGGGACAGTCATTTCTATTCAATTTACCACCAGGGTATTTAGAAAAAACAAAAGAAGGGGCGTCTAGCGAATGGCTAACAACCCGGTAAATTGAAAAAGAAATGGGGTTGGTTACGCGGCAAGTTACTATAACTTAAGTTTGTTCTGCCACAAAGTGTTAGGTCACAGTCTGCAAAACAAACTGTCTTTCATTGATTTTTGTTCATCTTTGTTGTACTGTTCGGGAAAAAATGAGTCAATCTATGGGCAAGTTAATTGAACGAACGGTAGAAGCCTTAAGTTTATTTATTCGTGAAGAGGACGGTATCTTGTGATTTGCGTCATGACAAAAAAATAGTCAATCTTAATATGGTGATGAGCACCTGAACGCCTTTTATTCTGGAATAGTCCCTAAGCCAGTTTCTGTACGGGCCTTAAAATTCGAAGTTTGTTGCACCCACCTGGTGATTAATTTTCCATATATCACCTTGACAGGGGTGTCCCCTGACTGGATTAGGTATGTTTCGCCCCGAAAAGGTGCACATTAGAGCGTGTAATGCCTATTTCAAAATGGCCACCATTGTTTATGAAAAACTTGTATGTATTTTCATTATAGATAGGAATTTTATCCAGGACTAAACGAAATAAAGTTCTACCTTCCTGAAGTGAGCTAACATTTATGTGTCCAAAATGGCCGCTGGTAGGAGGCATGTTGTTAAATGTACTAAAATTTGCCAAATAGTGGGTTAAGGGGAATGCGAGTAATATTTTTGAGAGCACCAAAAAAGAGATTCAATGAAATTTGTGTATTGCGGACGGATCCTAACTCATGATGGCGGCGATTATACACGCTCCGGGGGACATAAATCACAGAAGGAAAAACACCTGCATATCTTTCGACATAATAAGAAACATAACGAAAAACTATGATGACATGTTCCCGCAATTTTTGTCGTACTTTTGGATAATTTGCAGATCACTCAACACTAATTGACGCAGGGAAGGAAGCTGCTCTTGGCAGTAGAGAGAGAAGGAGAGCCTGTGTACAAGTCAGAAACAAAGATAGCACTTGATGTGCTCGAAAGAAACTTAGTTCACCATATTTAAATTTCCTTTACATTATAAACATTG
This sequence comes from Ophioderma brevispina, assembly GCA_023653785.1. Lineage (NCBI taxonomy): Eukaryota > Metazoa > Echinodermata > Ophiuroidea > Amphilepidida > Ophiodermatidae > Ophioderma > Ophioderma brevispina. The sequence goes on along the minus strand of JAMKCH010082409.1, from coordinate 4,725 downwards.
TTTCACTTTTCATACGCAATGTTTTATTTTTACTGGCGAACACCTATGGCGTCACTGATAGCTCCTAAATACAGTCCCAACCCATTTTTATTATGATTTATTGTATCAGGTTGAAAGGCAGCTGTTGTCTTACTATGAACTATTATAGAGTCAATTAAACTAACGTTATATGGCCCAAGTAGTAACAGCTATAGTAACGGCAGTCTCTAGGACAAGTCTAATACCCCCACTTTAAGTATTTGTTACATCTTGGACTGATTTAGGGTCATATTAGAGAAGTGTTGTTTAATAGTCGAAAAGATGGTATAGGGATGCTTTTCTTCCAATTTACGACAGTAGAGCGAATATAATCACCGCCATCTAAAAACAAGCCGGTACGTAAATATAAATGCCCATAAATTCTTTGGGAGGCTCCCAAATATCAACGGGCTCGTATTCAACAATTTGCCATTTTAAGTCATTTAACAAAATATTGCCTCCTTGCGGCGGCCATCTTGGACGCCTAGATGTCTAAGCCCCCTTCAGGCAGTTAAAAACTGGTATCGTTATTGTGGATTATAAAATTTCTATTCTATAAGGAAATATAATGGCGGTGGTTTTAATTAAAAACAATAGCTGGCCATTTTGAAATGGGCAGGAAACGCTAACGTGCAGCTTTTCGGGGCGGAAAACATACCTAATCCTAGTCTGTGGGACATCCCCTTCAAGGTGATATAGCGGAAAATTAATCACTAATTGGTGCAACGAACGGAAATTGAGATGGCAGCTTTGGGCTAAAGGTACAGAGCTACTATTGTTATTATCCATACAGTTGAAAAAAAGTAATTGTAGTGCTTTATCCTCTGCATACCGAGCGGATATTTACTGGATATCAACAGTGCTATTATTTGCTCGAGTCAATGCCGGCATATGTAATCTTATGCTCACTGATATTTAGGAAAAGGGGGGAACAAAAAAAATTGTGAGTGACATTTATTCATTTTCAATCAAATGAGCAAATTTTGCACTGACCATCCCCACAGGTATGTAAAGGTATAAGTAGACAAATTAAAGGCGCAGGAAATCAGTACTTCGCCGATATGCGTAACCAAAGTCCTTATACAAGCAGCTTTCTCTCTTTGATCCATGGGAAGTACTGCTCATTTTATTTCGTCAAATATATTTAAATTTCGTTCGAGATAATGTGGTTAGCAACATAATGTCTAAATTATTTCGTCTTTGACCAAATGATTTCATATTTGTTTGATTTAATTCGTCTTTGAATCATTCATGCATGTGATATAGATTACCTATACTTCAGATGTATATTTCCTCTTTCCTCGCCTCTTTTACATTCTTTGTTTTTCTCTGTGTTTGACTTTCTTACTTCAGTTATCCTTTGTACATTTCTTGGTCATGAAAGTGACATTAAATAAATGTACTGAAAGTGATTTGGACAAAGTTTTTTTTCAACTATTTGTGGGCCTGTCCCGATGGTTAAATCATGCTCAAAATCTAGAAACTTGAGCAAATGCCTTTCAAATTGCTTTTTATGTCCTGTACAACATTTGAGATTGTTAAACAAAATTTGACCAGTTGTGGATACTATACACCATTTCTCTTCAGATTTGACCCATTTTTATTTTTTAAGATGAAAAAAATCCAATGAAGGGGAAATCACGTGCTAATGGACTCGAACCAAATTTCCAATGATTTTTTTTTTTGTCAATTTTACACATGTTATTGTGGAGGATATACACCATGGTTATGCTCTTAATTATTTCGCCAAAAACTTTTCTTGGACATCAAAATTGGATTTTTGTCATGGGAATAAACCAAAAATAGGAAATTTGAGTACTACTGACTAGAAAACCAAATATCCCAATTAAATTATGTTTCCAATTTGACACATAAAAACCATTTTTGGGTTAGAGGTCATTTTTGGACACATCTTGAATTGGTTTAGAGTCCGGGGACATGGACCCCTTGTAGATACTATACTATATCTGACAAAACCATGAAAAGGAAACTCTTAAACAGTCATCCGCCATTTAATTGATTAGAGGTAGATACGCCCCTCGTTAACGCTGGGGTAGATGTTAGCCTGTTTTCGTGGTGTGGTGGGTTTACCCCCCCCCTTCGCACTCCTCGTTGCATCATAAAATTGTACAGAAATCAGCTGAAATATATATATTTTTTTTTTTGGAGGGAAAAAATCTCAGTGTGAACAAATGCATCTACCCGGCCATTTTAGCAAAGGCCTAGTCTTGACACAGAGTTAAGTAGTTGTGTATTGAACTATATATGTGCGTATGTATGCAACATTTTAAGTGAGTTTGGGATTATGATCACGTGAGTAAATTCTTGCGAGGAAAACAAAGCAGTCAAAACGCTTATATCTAAAAGGCATATACGAACGGATTTACGACAGAGTTCAATAGCGTCCTATGTACGAAGCGAACCTTGATAAATAGTAACATTGGAACCTTCGTCGGTGCTTATTAAAATTACAATAATCAACTAGGAGCCAAATAACTGACATGGCGTTAGTAATACAATAAATAAAATAGCGACGATCAAAAGGTTTAGAACAACATTTTTACGTGCTTGCCAATATCCTAAAGACAGACGCATCTATGACACGTGACTATTCATTGAACATGATCCGAGCAGTTTGTTTAAGAAGTGAAAACATTCTGCAGTGGATCGATTAGCTGAGCAGAGTGTACACGGCTGGGCTACGGTATCAGAGTACGAGGGGCTAATGACTTGCCGACGATGAGGATGATTGACAAGAATTGCAACGTGCCCGAGATTCGTGCAGAACGGGGAAGATTAAACAGAAGACAAGATGGATCCGCTGACTAAGACGTTTTAGCTGTGGCCTCCTGGTTCGTGGTTGGTAGCAACTTTACCAGCAGCCTCTTCTGGTTCCCTTTCAAAGGCGGGAAAGGCGCATGTTTCTACTGTGGACGTTTTGGCCACTGGAAGGAGTCCTGCCCAGAAAGAGCAAAAACGAGGTCGCAGAGTGCAGCAGCTCAGCCACCCAGACCCACGCCGCTTCTAAGTAAAGATTAATGTTAAGTTCTCTTTTTCTACTGATTATGGTTGTAAAGATGATGATTTTAATTGTTGTTTCAGATATTTGAGTATGAAGAGCAGAGCGGCCAATGTAATCTGAAGGTTTCAGGTAGCGCTTAGAGATCACTTTGGAGCTTGGAGGAAAATTGGGGCCCCTTTATGATTTTGTTTTTACAGGACCATTATGCACGGCTATGTGTTGCCGTTTTATGATGTTACCCTAGCAGTGTTTTCTATTAACAAGTTTCTGCAGGTATTCACCATTGATTTTGGTTTCTTAGCGATTGACGAGCTCGTTAACCTCGGAACTGTTGAAGCTGCCCCACAGCTACTCATGTTGTTAACCCTCTTACAGTATCCATCCAGCCCAATGGTAAGAAGCGTTTTACATTGTAGAGTTGAGATTTGTTACATAATGTTTTTGACAGAGAAAAAAAAATCAGTGAAGCTGCAGGCTTGCTTACGCGTTATTTTACTGAAGAAAGGGGTGGGGTATTTTTAAGTTCGATCTCAAATCCGGGTATCCATCACATTTAACCCAGGAGCTAGCAAACATTTGAACAACATCGCAAGTACAAAAGGTGAGTGATTAAGTATGTTGACCCAGACTGACCGGAACCCCTGAAACGTGATTCTAAGTGCCGCAAGTGGGCCTAAGGAGAGGGGGCAAAAACAAAGTTTGTACAGGGGTCAATGTGTAAATGATCCAATCATGTTGAAAGCCCACACCATGTTACGTGTCTAACCATAAGGATTCGAAAAGATATAGTTGTAATATCTACAGCCTTAAGTTCAGAGTTATAGGCTTAAAAACAGCAAAAAATCAATAATAAGGTTTAATTTCAGTTGTACAGGCGTCAAATTTAAAATTGCTCGATTTGGATAAAAAATGGTGCAAAAAATTAGTGGTTGGACTCATAGGAATAAAACTTAAGGAATGTTGTGAGGTCTCCAAATGCTTGCTTACGAGGGCCAAAACAAAGTTTACAGGGGTTCAAATTGGTAAAGTGATCCAATCATGTGGAAAAAGCACACCCATGTTATAGTGTCTAACCATAAGGATTCAGAAAAGGTATAGTTTGTAAATGTACAGCTACAGTTTCAGAGTTTATGGCTAAAAAAATCAGCAAAAAATCAATAATAAGGTCAAATTCAGTTGTACAGCGGTCAATTTTAAAGTTACTCGATTGGGATAAAAAAATGGTTGCAACTTAGTGGTGGGAGTTCATAGGATTAAAAAAGGAATGAGTTTTGACTTGTCTTAAATGCGTAGTTTCAGATGTAGGGGGCACAGAGGTAAACGTCAGTGCAGTCAATGGGATTGATCTTGTTACCCCCCTACTTTCTTAAGGGGGATGGCCCGAATTAAGATGAAGTTTTTATAGATGGATTGGCATTCACTCCAAACCCCACCTGTAAAGTTTCGCGCCGCTATTTCAATCGTTTTGATACGAGAGCGAAAAACGTGATTTGTAAGCCCCATAGAGTACTGTGTCGAATTAAAATTGGCGACCAAAAATAGGGCACCATTTTCGCTATAAAACATCCAAACCAAACATTCCTTTGGCTCTAAGATTTCACAGGGAAATGAGAAAAATAGCAGCTTTCTTCTGATAACAAAAATAATGACCACCTGTAGGTAAAATCTGGGTTCTGGGCGAGGCG
>JAMKCH010082408.1:0-10173 GCA_023653785.1 Ophioderma brevispina | reverse complement strand
GCTCCCTGGTTTTATGCGGGTATGGTTAAGGTTAGTAACAAATAGTCGAATGGTTTCCACTTTTTATTATTTTAGTCTAACAATCCTCTGCACAACAATCCTATGCCTTCATACAAGCAAAAGACAGTTTCAACGTTATCTGTTAAAAAGAAAGTCCACAAAAGAGGAACCCTGAACTTATGATTATATATCAATAGAAAGCTGGTGACCTTTAGGAAATGAGTAGATAAAGTTTCCATTTTTATCTGGGTCTGTGTATAACTTTGGGGGCTTAAAAACTGTCAAGATTAGTTATTTTCCTGTATTTTCAATAACAGCCCAAAAAGGCCCCATGAACCTAGCAAACCTTAATTATTTATAATGCACTGACGTCATTTCGTTATCGCAGACCCGATCACTTATCACAGTGCAAAAATGTAAACACCAACGCGCTTGAATAAGTCGAGTCGTGATTTACGTTTTAACAATATAGTGTCGAACGGCGCGTGGTCCGACGCCGGCAGTTCTGTATTAAGTGTAACATTGTTTTTGCAGATGTCAGAAGAGAATGAAGATGAGAACGTTGTTGGTACTTGCAGAGGAGTTCATATTGTTAAAATCATAGCCTAGCTTTGACTTACAAATACCGTGCCAAGTGTTGTGACCCGCGGCGATCATATGGCTGAGCTGCGTGGAAGCAACCATGCCAACATGCAAAAAGTATGGCCGCAGCAATGATTCAGGCTGTAGTTTTGTCTGGCACCCTTCATTTTCTCGTACCCGTCAATCTGTACAAATACATTTTTTAATGTGGTGTGAATGGTTGTAGATGTCTGCGATCATATGAATGAAGTTTATTTTGACTGACCCGTGGCGGGTCGCTGACTAGTCAGGTTGCTGCGCATTCGTAGTTCACTCGCCGACATTCACTCTGCCTGGCTTCGTAACTATCCATTCACGATTCACCAACGTTTTTTATAATTGATTGTACAAACATGTTAGACGCTAGCAAATTCATAGGTATAAATCACATAACAAAACGGGGGAAAGAAAGAACCGAGGTTCCGCAGAAAACTGCCACATGATAATATGTTGGATGCTGTAAATCATGGAGAGTTGAACGGCAATGTACGTATAATTTGGTAAAAACGGCTGCAGAAGCGCTTGCAATTGAGCGAATAACATTAACCAACCCGCCTGCCACTTTGGGGATTTTACCCCTGATTAAATGCAGTGTTTGTGCTATACTTTCATAAGTTTCTTGTTAATAAATGATTTGGTCCTGAAATCTTGAAGTGTATTTAACAACCCCTAAGAAATGTGAAAACGGAGTTAATGCACGGTAATCCATGCCACAAGTAACGTGAGCTAACGCACAGTGTGGGTAATCATGTTGTGCAGATTTCCAAAAAACCAGGGGTGGAATCATGACAGGGGCAAGGGTAAGGCCCCCTACACGCGTAGCGGCGTGGGTAGCATAATTTCTTGCGTCGTATTTTGAGGGAGTGAGTTTAGAAAATCCATTTCGCTTTGTTTACGTAAAGCTCTAAGGTAAAAAATACCTTGCGTATGTATGTAAAACAATATCCGTCTGAGTGCAAAAACAGGTCCGAGATAAGCGAAGCATATTTTAAATGTTCAAAATTACACCTAAAGGTTTAAAACTTTACGTAGGAATCTGCTTATTTTTGGTCAAAGGATTCCACGGAAAAAATTACAGGATGCCGTGACATGTCAGGCAGGTTTTTGACAAGTAAGCTCTTCCCCGTTCCTCCCCCCTACATCAATCACGAGACTCGATTCAGAGCCCCAAACCTGAACTCAAAAACAAAGCAATGCGTCATCAACAAATTATGGTTTATGATGCCTGAGAAGTACATGCCTGAGAATTACGTGAACCGCACACGCTGTGATTAATTTACGTGGCTCGCACTTAATACAAGTCATATGAAGTTCTAATCTCGCACAATAACAATGAATATGACTTATTAAGATGAATACCGCATCAAATTATTTACCAACTCCAATAAAAATTATTTTGGGATTGTCTTTTCAACCAACTTTTCAAAATGCTTAGGCACTTACGCTGTGTATGCATCACCCCACGATATCCCCGCTACGTATCACCTGCGTCTTGTTTCCTCGCCGGGGTATTTCCTCCCGCGGAAATAACCCTGTCTAGCTCTTGCTTATCCCCGGTACCTCCCGACAATGAATATCCCAATTCTGATTCTCATCTGCATATGTGATTTGACTCGGACTCGGGCTTGTACTTTCCTTATGTCTGGTGAAGATGAAAGAACTACTACGAAAACAATAGTATTTCGGAACGTTGTGCGTGGGCGTTTAGTAAATGATCCCCGACATGATTGATTGACCTGTACGTTAATGACGTCACAGGCAGAGCGCCCAATTTGAAGAATTTCATTGTTGATTTATAGGGGGGGTCTAGGAAAATAATCTTTTCAATGTAATTGTGACTTACCCTGTAGCAGTTGGGGAATACAACAATTTTTTTCGCGGTTTATTTATAAAAAAGCTTTCTATTGAATATATAATATAATTTCATGTGTGTGGGACTTTAACAGTTTTGCCCTTAATTTTCTTTAGAACTTCCTCAATGTTTGAAAGTTCCAACTGAGCAATGTCTGTGTCAAGAGTCCATATTCAGACCAAAACACACCACAATTGTCCAATTTAGGGCTCATTTAGTTGTTAATGTTTATTCATAATTGCCATTTCCCACAATTAGGGTGGCTTTTGGAGACTCAGAAGGATTTGTTTTCCTTTATGATAGCTTCCCCTCCAAATGCACTCTCCCTCCGCTGGTTTCCCAAAAACTTGGGTGTGCTCAGCATTGACCTGACGGCCAACGACATCTCCCCTGCTGTTCTCCTCCCAATTACTCTCCAATGTCTGGTACTGGTAATCAGCGAGTGTACAGTGGCAATTTTTTTTAGATGCTTAAGAATTTGACTATGAACAGAGTTATTTTCATACCAATTAAAAATAAGATATGATTATTCACAGACTTTTTCCAGGATATACAATCAGTTCTTAAGACAATTAAGCAAAACAATCACTGCACTGACAAATTGGGTTAAGAAGATGAAAGAGTAAATTATGTATGAGTTAGAGATAAAGGTCAGTTACATTCATGTAATGTGGCAATGACATTGCTTTGATTTATCTAAACCCTGGGTGGAAAATAACAAGGTTGAGTGTTAGCACACTTTTGCGTAATGCACCATACGGGTTGTTTGCTTCCACCTCAATCAATCTACCAACTCGGTAAGTCGGCCCATTACTTGTTGAGCGATACTGGAATTTGAGAAAGTCTTGGCACGAGAATGATTGCCCAAACGGGGAGTGAAAAGTTATGACAACCTAGTAGCGTGCTTGTAATCAGTGATAATGGAGGGGGGGGGGAAGGAAAGGTGGGAGGGAGAGGTGAGCAAAACACACGAGAAAGGTAACGCGTAAACTCGTATTAAATTATGCCGAGGCATTAAGTAGCTTTTTCCATAGGTTGTTGTGCCATGACTGCGTTCCATATCCAGGGGTTAGGGTATGTGCCTTACGTTGTTGTCCTATAAGTTCACAGGAAGCAATTTCTACAGACGTTAGAAATACCTCACGAGGACACAAAATATTACCCCTCAATTACAGTAAAAGGACCAATTTTGTTTCGTTGTGAGCATGCAGGGCAGCCCCGTCACCATGGATGTTTCTCTCATTGCTCTGAACTAGGCATACAGATTTATGCTTGCATCTGTTGGCACGGCATGTTTGACTAGCAGCTCCAAGAGAGGCCTAAAGGTTTTCCATCAAAAGGTCCTCTTGAGACAGGGGGCAATATCACATTTTCTAGTTTCTTCTTGGACAATGTGCAACTACAAGACGTAGGACCCGCCTGTTCTAACTTTCTCTAAGGATCACATGTTTTTTCACGCAGTATCGGCTCAAATCTATTCATAGGAATGCACAATGAATTTAGTAACAGTTTCCTCCTTTCGAAACTGAATCAAGTGACAACACACTAACCTTCTTCTGGTAGATGGCGATCCAATCTGTGGTGGAAAACCATTTGTGATTCTTGAATGTCGTTGTACAAACCGAATAGGTTTTTGAGGGGGTTACCATCAAAAAAAAATAGAAGAGCGGCTTGGTGAGATCCACCCTGTAGAAGTTTCCTCATAGATCCTTGAGGTCCTGAGCGTGAAGTCGATGGAAATCGCACCTGTAGCAAGAAACGCACTGTGAATATCTATGATGTTTAGTTGAAGTGCCACTCTAACTAACGAAATATGCCAGTTTAATCTTAGTCACAACTACCACTTTCCCTTCCTTCCCTCAGGTTTAGGGTAGGAACATCGGCTGGAACCACTGAAGATTGCATAATTTCCCACAGCTGTATAACCCTAACAGGCCCAAAAACTCACCAAATCTCTCACTCACTGAGGCTGAGGCTAAAAATGGAACTAATGTGCCCACATGCATAATGCATATACGAACACACATATGGGCACGAAATCGCTGGCCTTAATCGCTGGCGGTGGCCAGCGACAACCTCTGGGCTTGCAGTCCTTGGTGCATGGGACTGGTGAGCCGAGCTAAGAGTTCAATTTTCCATTCCACCCAACGATTTCCAATCTCTTTCCCTCCCCAAACCCTTTCCCTTCCACCCAGGACTAGGCTAGAACAAGAACATTTAAGGTGAAAGGTGGCTTTTTCCGATTTTGTGTACTTGTTGTGTCTCCTACTTGATATGAGAGACTCGCACTTGCACATACACCACCATCAAGTACCGTGGGAAAAACTTACGTTTTTGATGGTAGACGAGATAATGCATGTTGCGAAGTGCTATTCCATATTGTGCTAATATTGATGGTGTAACACACTAAAAACGGCGTTTTTTTATTTTCTATATCTGGGCATGAAATGATTTGAGGGCTCAAATGAGAAAGATACGACCTTTCAATCTGTATCAAATCGCTAGCTACTTCCGGGTAAATCCGGGAGTGTCCCCAAAAGACGATCGGAACAACGCACCTTTAAGAATGTTCATTTTATAGACAGTCAGTGCAATAGTCAGCCATACTGTAGGGCAAGAGGAGCCACATTACGTGACTACAAATGCATCCACCTTATAATCCGAGATGCTAAGTTGTACAGGTGCGGGGGATCTATTATACTCTTGGGATTTCCACCGTAGGGCAAAGGTGAGAATGGCAATCATCAAGTGTGTCACATATTGCATGTGGGTCTATACAATGAGGTTAAAAGATGCTGGTCTGACATGGTACCAACACCTCAGCTCGTTAGCGCAGGGTCCGAGGGAGGAAATCCGCAGGACTTGTCTTTTGAGGCTGCGAGTGTGATAACACACCATCACAGGCACCAAAAATGGTCTTGAAGTGTGGGCGGGTTCTGCAGCACCCTAAATCTGTTAATACAGGGCAATTTGAGCAAAATACAACCTACCGCACACCTTACTCACTTCGTCTAAGTGCTTTTTTTATCACAGTAGAGGCTTTTATTAAAAGACAAGGCCTTAACTGGCCGCTCAAGTAAATTTGCTCAGTATAAGCAAAAGTGCGGGAAACCATATAGACCCTAAAAAACATTGTTTGTCAAATGATGGAAGTCGTGTTGCCAACAAAATTTCAGTTAGGCGCAGCACCGGAATAACAAAAGTACCCAATTTTTTGCCTTAACCACTGTTTTGGTGGACAAAAATCAAACCGGGGCTGCATACTCGCCACCTACCGAAAATTAACCACTTTGAATGCACGGGTTTGGACCTTTTCAAAGTAGCCCATTCGGTGAAAAAGCATGTGTTGGCACGCACGACTGGAAGTGCTTATAGTATTGGGTTTCATTCCAGAGTAGTTCCCTTTAATTAACTAGATCCTCGTTTTAAAGATGCTGTTCCCGTCTTCTTTGGGACCCCCCCCCCCCTCCCACTTACCTGGAAGTAGTGTCAGTTTTTGATATCTTATTAAAGGCCATTTTTCCATTGTCGTCCTGAAATTTCTCCTTCAAATCATTTTCTTTCCCAAATAGGCGACAAAAATTGCCATTTTAAAATGGTTAAAACCGTCAATATTACCGAGTGCAGTGAATAAGGTCATTGCAATATGCATTACCATCAGGACGCAAGTCTGTTTCCCACAGATACTTGGTGGTGAAGTAAAGACCATTAACATCCTATGTCACTTCTTTTTGTTGCCTGTGCGAATCCATTCCTTCGAATTGTTAGTGGCCCATAGTAATTACAACTAGATACAATTGCCCATTGGTGTAACAAGTCAGGGCGACCCATTCAATATACCAGCGGCCCTAACCATGTTTACAACATTGCTTGCTAACTGGTCATTACGCAAGATCCAAGCTCTTATACTTGACCCTTTCCTGAGACTATCCTTCGCATAATATCTGAATGGTTTGGTCGTACAACGAATGGGTGGTAACCGCTGCCATTTCAAGATAAGTACACCCAAATGCAAAGTCCACTGCCTGGTTGTAGCCGCCCTGTCAATAACATAGAAAACAATAGACAAGATAATAAGTAGCTAACAATTAAGTGATGTTGTAATCAGACACAATGCCCCCAGTTCACTGCCTTGGTTGTAAGCCCTCTCATCAACACGCAGAAAAACCAGAGCAATGAATAGTAAGCTAACATTAAGGGAAATGGTATCAACCCAATCCCACCCCCGTCCACTGCCTTGTTGTAAGCCCTGTCAACAAGAGAAAAACAAGAACCATGATTAGTTTAGCTAACAACACCCGCAACAATTAGGGGTAATGTTGTATCAGACACCATGCCCACATTCCACTGCTTGTTGTAGTCCCTGTCACAACAGAAAACCGAGACAATGTTAGAAAGCTAAAAATTAAGGAAATGTTGATCAGATATATGACCATGACATGCCCAGAGACCACTGCCTCTTATGGCCATTGTTAAGACCTAATGAGAAAAAGGAAGAAAAAAAGGAAGAGTGTAGTTTGCTCGAATCAAAGAAATGGATATCAGCTGATGTACTTGGATTGAAACAGAAGATTATTGAACAAATCCCACAAGCTTTCAAGATGTTATCGTTACCCGATACACAGAACATCTAGCAGCACATCTACTGTATACATAGCAAATCTTTTTGGACCCAAACAACAAAAGGACCTCCGTATCATTTGGTGGTAACCCTCGCCCTATTATTAAATCTTCAATTTCCCAAGTTTTTGTGATACATTTTGGTTTTTTGAAAAAAGTGAATCTAGGGTTTAATCACAGAAAGATTTCATAGAGTGACCTCAAGAAATGAACAAAAATTGATATCTATAGGACATACAGAAAGGGAAATAGTTCAAGTGCATTGGCAATTTGAAATGGACCTCTAGTTTCCTAGATCTTAATATCCTACAGGTATACTAAGGAACAAAAACCTGGTAGAATGAAAAAAGAAGATCTACCTACAAGGGCATCAGCCTCTGGAGAGCTAATGGAGCCATCCAGCACATGATGGACATGGCTACCCATGGTGGCATGGCTGCCCAAAATGCTAAGCCCCCACCGCTGAAACTGTGGATTGACGTTAGGAAAGGCATCCGGTCAATTATCTTTTGCTCCAAAAATCATCAAACCAGCAGTATGCAGAGTGTGAGTGTAGTAGCCGGCACCCCCGTTTAGCGGGGACAAAACCGCGATTTAAAAATTTACTTAAAACAAGTCTTTAACATGGGAATGGACACTACTGTGAGCTTCATGACCTCCACATGGGTAATTCACTAACCAGTTGCATTATGGGATGCATGATGTCCTGTAGACATACAAAGAACACAGATTTTTACATTTGTTGAATAGACATCGTGCAGGTTCATGCCCTCATATTGGTGTCAGCATAACCAGTGGCATTATTGAGCTTAGATATCTTCTTCCCCAGAGTTGCCAAGAAAGCTGTGATCAATGATGCAAAATCGCAGGCAATGTGTGTAGATCCATATGTCTGCCGTGTTTCTTTCCAGTAGTGATTAATGTTCAGTATGAGAGTAATAAGTCTGCAAGGCAACTGACTTCTCAGGTTTGATTAACAGAGACAGAAACAGTTGTTGATAATGTACATGTATAGGAGACATACAATACTAGTGAAACAGAAATTCCTGCAAACTATCGCTTCATACGAGGAGGCATCAATGAGTGCAGTTGCTTATCCCTTTGCTGGCTAGAAAATCCTGCCTGTGTGATGATTTATTGTGGAATAGATTACTTAATTTGCCAGAAATATTTTTAATTTGTTAATTTTCCAGAAATATTTTTTAAAGAGACCTATCTTTTAGCAAAAGAACACAAGCCTAAAGAAGCATGTTTTTTGGTTTTTGTTTGTAAATCTGAAATGGGACTTCAAAAAAATAAATATTAGGAAAGTGAATTCAGATTTACAAATCATGTCCCTGTTGAATGTCACAATCAATTGTGTGTCAGTATGTGGCTATAGAGGCCAATTATGTGCAGGTTTAACATTTTTTACCATTCAGGATCAATACCCCAATACCCCTTGGCTACAGGTCTGGTGCTGCAGATTTCTAAGAACTACAATCTCCCCAACCACAATTGTTTTATTAAATTAACCAGAGTTCCTGTTTGAGCAGTGCCTAAAGAAAAATGTCCTGGAAACCTATTCTTCTCCTGGGAGTCCTTTCAAATTATGTAAGTATGTAAAGATTACAAGGAGTATAAAAGTCTTGGTTTGTGTGTTGGCAATAGACTGAAGTCAATGACCTCACCAAAGGGCCAAGTCTCTAATCACAGTGCATTATGGGATGGAATAAAAACATCCTTTGGCACACAATTAAAATTCCTCTCTGGTATTTCTCTGGTAAAATACAGTGACTTAACTTTTAAGCACATGTTCTAACAGTGCCATCATGGAACACAAGCCCACATCATCGTTTTGAGGAGCAAAATTTTGAAGAGCAAGAGTACAGTGAAAATTACACACTCAACCCTTTTGAAACAAATGCCTCCCTAGTTCCCCTATTATACATCAAAGTATTCTGGTATAATCCTTACGAGTTTCCAAACTAGAGCAAGTGTGTTATGATATAATCCCTACATATAGTCTCCATGCACTTCAACTTCCAAACACAATAGGCTACACCCCTTAAGTCCTTTTTTGTACCTGATTTAATTGATTTTCAGATATGATTCATATCATTCTTGCTCAGGGAATTTCCCTTCTCTCTGTTGCACCTGTCCCACTGCCTGGCACCCTGCTATGTGAGTTTTGTACATACAGCTAGACCTAATTATAGTTACTGTTACTACATGGCTGTGTTATTTCTACACCGTGGATTTTTCACAAATTGAAATTTTAAAGTCTGTTCTGGTAAAATGCTTAGTTAACATGATACAATGAACAGTATTGCCAGACCCCCCCCCCACCCCACCCTTCCCAGATCATGTTGCGAAAGAAATCATTTTTGGGGAATGAAAATTAACTTCCGATCCTGTTTGGCAATGTTTGGAGAAAAAGGTCCTGGGACTCTGGTCTTTTGGGTGTAAGCCATTTCTGGGAAAGGAAATTGTCTTGACATTGAGTTCCATTCCTACATGAGAAATATGGTCCTGTTTGGCAAATGATGACTTGCTGTGGGAATCAGGTGGGGGTTGGGGAATGAGTCATGTTTAGAGGATGATCTCGCATAATCTTATTGATAATCTTGTTTAGCATGAGGTCATGTTTGAAAGGGATGTAATATATGCAAAAATAGGTCACATTTACCTCTTAGCCAAGTTGCAGTAATTAAAGAAAGAGATCATTACTAGAATGAGACTGTGCTTTTCATATGAGCTCAAAGCATAAAGGTAATGTTTTCAAAATTTAGATCATGTTTTCAAAATTTAGATCATGTTTTCAAAATTTAGATCATGTTTTCAAAATTTAGATCATGTTTTCAAAATTTAGTTCAACTTTCAGGAATAAATTCATGCTTCAAATTGAGGTCATATCAGAAATCATATTTTATCTGAAACTAAAACACCCACTTCATATGAAAAGTTGGAGTATGTTTGAAATAGCCGTTTACCATAAAGATATCCTCTATAAAATTCACAAAAATTTCTCCAATGTGAATAAAACAGTATAAGAAGTATTTGGACAAAGCATACATCCGGGTTTTTATCAACAAAGTGAC
>JAMKCH010082407.1:0-10485 GCA_023653785.1 Ophioderma brevispina | reverse complement strand
TACTTCGGGTAACTCAGGGGGGGTCCCAAAGACGATCGGAAACACGCACACCTTAACTATTGTTAAACTGATATTTCCGCTTCTGCCGTGGTAATTAGATATCTTTCGCTATGTGTATAAGTATGGGTTAATTGCAGAGTTTATGGTTAAAAACGAACGTAACTGACCACGGCGTTATACAGATGGCGACAACGTTCGTTACTATCTTTGCTTGTACTAGAATCCCTAAGATAACAACTGGAAACCAGCCAGAAAAAGTCAGTCAGTAGACACATGGTGTTTAACTCCACCATTCGTTCATTTGTCTTTTCATATCACGAGTGCTCCGGGACCGTTTCAGATGATTTTTTTACTGCTCTTATGATCTAATGTAGCAACCAGTTATTATTAAAAAAATAAAAATTAAGGCCGGAAAAACCCGTACTGAATAAACATACGTTATTAAGCCCTTGGAGTCCTGTAGTTGAAACAGGCACTACAAAACCTCTTGAAAAAAAATGAAACATTAACTTTTCAAACCGTTTCAGTGTCGATATTCGATTTTCATATATACATTTTTCAAGTTTTATGTTATGTAGTTTGATATCTTTCATTTAATGCTAGCGGCGAGAGACCAACACACAATGTGGATTTCAATCATAACATTTGAAAGAACCCCTGTAAATACGGAAGGTTATACTTCCAAATCTCACTGAAAATTGCCATGTAAATGTAGCAGTAGTTACTGTCGCCGATCTTTTGCCCCAAATGTCTAGTCGAATAGGGAAATCTCACGTGCATAATCTATCAAGACTTAATAATGTTACAAACAAAATTGAAGCTTCACTTGAAGAATCGATTAATGCTCCCGCCATATACAGGTAATACTAAATTCAGGTGCAGATTGCATGGGGAAAAATTTCCCCCAAATACACATCGGCGCTCTTGCAATGATGATCATGTATATCCCCAGTAGAAATCAGACAATGCACGATGAGATGAGGAATAAATCTTGTTACATTGATCGCTTGAGCCTTTCGTTTTTTCAAAATCAAAACAACAATTTCCTCCGAGTGCATTTAAACCAAACGATCCACATGATTATTTGCTAAAGAGCTCTCTATCAGACAAACAGCCTCGTGCATGTAGATACGGGTGACCTGTCATCGACTGCCACTGCAGTTAAGCGCCTTGAGAAACATGCCACTCGCAAATCTGTGTTGACTCACAATAAATTTGCGTATGTTTAGGAAATGCCCGAAGAAAATGAATCGTGTGTTATTTTGGTCAAACTGTTGTCGCAATTGAGTATCTTTAGGAAGTAGTAGTGTCTATTTGGAATTCTGTGCAAATTGTTTTCATTTCATAAATATAGGTAAGTTTACGAGAGTCAATAAAAAAATGTTATCATTAGCACTGTAAGCAGATTATTCACTAGAGTTAGATCGGTTTAATTTAGTTAAACTTTAATACATTTTCGCCTAACGCACGGAGGCTATTACAGAAAATAATAAAATGTCTAAATTACTTAATTCATGAAAGACATCGTTTGGCAAATGGTCTAAAACTCATTGTGGTTGAAAAATAGTGTTTTAAGGCTGTTCAAACCAGGAAAATATGCCACTGTAAGACTTGATCATATAAAGTTCAAAAAAAAGTAAGTCCCCCCTGACAAATATGCATTTATAACAAGTTAGGCTCATTAACCTGTTACAAAAATTGTCAATGTACACGGAAATGTTACACATTAATGGGCAAAAAAGTTTTCACACCAGAGTTTGACCTTCACTGAAATGACGTCATTTATTAAATTTTATGACAAATAAAAAATGGCACTTTCGCCATAGGGCTTTAAAAGTACAAGGGAAAAATCAAGTTTTAAAGATTTTTTAAAGATTCTTTTTACCCTATTACTGAACACAATCCGATTCCCATAAATTTGATACACATGATAGCTTAGAGTTTCATTTTCCATGGTCTATCATTTTTAATACCAACATTTCTATTATGACGTCAGTATGACGTCATAAGTTGCGGAAGGAGAAAGGAAAAAGTATAAAAAATAGCGGATATAGGGTGAAAAAAAAATTGATATTTTGCAATTTTCCTGACTCAAAAGGTAGCACAACTTTCCTACTCCAAAACTCTCTGAAGAGTAAAAATCTAGTCATATCCCATCAAAGAGAGAAAACCCGCTGGTGGTGGGAATCGGATATTCCAAACATTGGTGTGAAATGATTGAAAAAAAACACATTTTCCCATTCAACTGTTGTACTATGGAAATTGACAGTAGTTGTTGGCTGACATATGAACTATACGTCAGCCTCTGACATTAATTCTAGGCATGTTGGTACTCGTTTGGTAGCAATGGAAAGAAGATGAACATAGCTGTCCATGGTACAAAAATCAAGTTGTTGTGGTATTTTGTTCCTGTGTTTGTTGCTAGGCATGTGGTTCTTCTCCGTCCGGGATTTTCTCGATTGTTAAATCCTATGCACGAAAGTGTATTTAATTTCGTCATCAAATTATACCCTGGCAAAATGTAGGTTTTGACACTCTGTGTACATTTGTACCTAATATGTATCAAATATGTAATCTAATATTCAAAAGGTATATTGTAGGTACATTTTCTGGCTGTATCTAATTGTATTTACTCACTTTTGGCTGAGTGAATTGTACCTAATGTATCTAAATTATACCTTTTGGATTTGAATATTTTTCACTTCTAGATGTATCTAAAATATACCTTTGGAAATGAAGAATATTTCTTATGCATTAGAGTTCTAGAAAATCTTACCTATTGGGACTTAGAATATTTTTCTCTGCACTAAATGTATCTAAAATATACCTATTTGACTTAGAATAGTTTTCTATTTGCTAGATGTATTAAAATATAACTATTGGACTTAGAATATTTTTCACTTCACTAGATGAGTATCTCAAAATGATATATTTGGACTTAGAATATTTTTCTCTGCACTAAAATATACATATTGGACTTAGATCTTTTTCACTTCACTAGATGTATTTAAAAATAATACCTATTTGGACTTAGAATAATATCAACATCACACACGAACCTAAAATGATATTATTTGCACTTTTAATTTTTTTTTTACAGCAGCGATATTTCAATCTTGCACGGTACAGTACAGTTGAACATGTAGGAAATCAAGTCTACAAGATCAACATTCAACTGTGTGCAGAATGATATTCCTGTATTGAAAAACATCCATTATGTATATCACTAATGTAGGATACAAATTTTATGCTGTACAGTTTGTAATTTACTTCCTATGAATGATTAAACGGGACATTAATTTTATCAGCCTTTAAAAAGTGCCTTAACCCGATTGCAACATAAATTCTCTGGGGTTTTTTTTTTCTAAAAAAGACCATCCGCAACATATTTTTAATTTAAAATTACAATAGGTGTTGGGAATTCCTGATTTCAATGCTAATGGATAATTTTTTGTACTTGTAGAAACATACTCGAATTGAAACAAATAAAAAATCTAATGGCATAAAAATTCAGTATCATTTAAAACATTTAAAAAACATCAAAATGTTACAGAATTCTCCACCTTAGCTTTGGGCAAACCGTGACAATTTGCACTGGCTGCATGGTACTGGAGAGAAAACACTTCATTTTTTTGTGCGATCAAAAAACAACAAATTACAGTTTTTAAGACACCATTCAACAAGAAAAACAACTCTCCATCGCAGCTGGTTGTATGTTTTAATTAAATTAAATACAACTGTGCATTTTAACTCGCAAAATTTAGTCATTTCCCACCAATTCCCATACTCAGTACTGCCGACGATATTGTTTTCCTACGTGCTACACAGAGCCCGTCTCCATATTCATAGCGTATAAGTATCTTGTATATTTTATTTTATTTCATGAGTTTGGTCCAATTTTAGCTTTATTATTAAAAAATTACGGTAAAGTAATTTAGTGTTAATTATTTACCTGAGTTTCAAGCATGTACACACATTTTCGACCGATACAAATTCGCACTGAGCTGGAATGAGCTGAGGTGACGAAGTCTACTATAGTAAATTATTTTGAAATCCGAATCGTTGCCGGCCAACTGCCCGCTGTAGAATGGCCTGGTGCCGGGCAAATGGCCTGATGCCAGGTGCCAAAAACCCTGCAAAATTGAAAACAATCAGCTTAGTTCGATTCATTGCAGTGTTTGGATTAAAGACCAGTCGCGGAAAGAATTTGGTAGTGTGCCACCACCCTATGAAGTCGCAGCCCAACGAAGACCTGCATGTTGAGTCATCATACCCCTAGACTCATAGCCTAGAGTAGACATAGTCTGCTACTCAAGTTCGTCACAATTCTGTTAAGTGTAAGTATTTTTTTTAAAAAAGGGTTAAAGTTTGGAATGTCGAGGCTAGCTATCTTCATCATCTGATGATAAAGTCCTGGACTGAGTCATTGAAGTGTGGTGCAGCTTTTGCGGCAACTAGACATAATTTTTTCTCATTTTTTGTATGGTTCACTAGGATATCCCGAAAAAGTGTGATTTTCCCAAAATATTTGTTAATTTCTGGCGGTTAGTACTCTCCCTGGGATAGATGTTCGCCTGAACTCAAAACCGTCTACCTCAAATTCCGGGAGCGGGTTTGACCTCACATCGCGGTGAAAACAGGGGAAATCCCAGGAATCGCCGAATCACATGTGACAAAAAACAAACTGCGCAAATTGTACTTTCTTCTAGTATAATTGCTTCAAATTAATTATATAGTTGTGTATGTGCAATGAATATTATCTGCAATTAAAGGGGAATATGGGTTGGAGGGGCTAAAAATAAACAATTTATTTTTTAAAATTTAAAATAAGGAGAAAACTACAGTACTTTCTATTGCTCTGTTTGACAACAATCGGAGCTTCCGTTCAAAAGTTATGGCGAAAATGTCCGCCCTCGCGACTTGAAATGTCTGTTTTATTCTTTTTATTTTATTGTTTCCTTCCTCAAAGCTGGAAGTTCAGTCCTTAGGCGACTTTTTCACCGTATAAACTTTTGAACGGAAGCTCCGATTGTTGTCACCAAAAAAAGGTAATTTTTTTTCCTATTTAAATTTTCAATATTCAATTTTCGCCTCCAACCCCATATTCCCAATATCAAAGAGTGGCATAATATTTTATATATTGAGAATTAGGAACTGCCTTTTGTTAATTATGTTTGTTCAAAACTGAAATAACTGCACCATTGCACTGGGGCTTTTTATGATACGTCCACCAAAACGAAACAGTGCAACATTGCAAGCAGAGACATGGCGATCAAGAATAATTAGTAATCATTTCCATGTTGTCAAGCCTTATGATTGACTTTAAAAAAAAAAATATTTGCTATGGTAGTCTATCGTTAGCATGAGTATAAAACCAATTTTTGTCATTTTGACAATAAATGTTGCAACCCAGTCGAAATGTGATGTCAACACTTTTATTTTAGGCCTAAATAGTAATTACTACTCTGCAAGTTGCCAATGTGTGCCGCTGGAAAATGGGGTGTTTTTTATTCAAAATGAGTATAACTTTTGGCATGAGCAATTCAGAATTTTTATGCAACTTTAGATATTCCAACTAACTCAGAATGTTGATCTTTCCAATGACATTAATAATTTACGGTGGATCTTTTACAGATTTGTTACAAAGCCACAACAAAAATTAGTAACTTCTTTTTGAAATCACAGCCTTTAATAGAGCCTGTTATGTGTAATTAGAATTTTGTGGAGAATCCTGCAGGTATGAATATTTATTAAAATTTCCCGGGAGATGGCAGCGCACGCAATGTTGAAAAGACAAACCTGTGTGCTTGGCAGGCGCCCCATACTCGACCGAGCAACCTCCATATTTCCAGCATGGTGCTCTACCATTGAGCTAACAACCAGGCTTTGGCAGAGGATTCGTCAGGTAATCATCTATAGGGTGTGGTGAGGACTTAAGGTGTTCATCAGTTCCTAGCAGATAGCATCATAACATATACGATTTATATATATTTGTTTTGAAATTTTAGGGTAACAAGATTATTAGTTATCCAGGTTAAGCGGAGCACTGAATAATTGGGAATTACCATGCACGAATCCCCATGCCGGGTGAAAGCCGAAGGCTGAACCCAGTATGGGACTATTAGCGCATGGTATTCGCCCGTATCAGAGTGACGCTGGACGCTGAACCCGATAACGGAATACCACTAAGTTTTAAAAATATATTTATGATAATTAAAAACATCAAAACAATAAAATTAAAAAACAAATATTTTTTCCATAACAAGTATTATAAAACAAAAAAAAAAATCATGCCCAACGCGTGGAACAAATGAATCTACCCTCTTTGTAATGAATCAGTGTCAAGGCGATTATGCAGTCACCGACCTGATTTATGTTGTCGTACGCGCTGAATCTTCTCTCACTGTCCTGATACAAAAATATACCCACTACGGCGTAGGCGTGTACCTTGATCTCTCCTTAGGGTATGAAAGATAGTATTAATCTTTCTGGATCAGATTACAGCGCACGCAAGTGTTAAAAAAAGGTGCTTGTGTGGATTCGAACCGGCAACCTCTGATTAACACCTCCTTGTTCAGGCAGGTACATCAAAATGACATCATAGGTACATCAATAGTCTTACATTATGTTAGTGCATGAACACCTTTTTTGAACACCAATAGTATATTTAGATACATTTTAGGTACTTCCTGGTAGGTATATTTTAGGTACTGCCCATAGATACATTTTTAGGTACAATACCCACTTTTGGAACCCAAGAGTATAATTTAGATCATCTAGTACATTTGTAGGTATTTTTAGGTACATGCCATATATCATTTTGGTATAATGCCGCACTTTGGAACACATATGTATAATTTAGATACATTTTAGGTACATTCTGGTAGGTATTTTAGGTGACAGGCCAATAGATACCTTTAGGTACATGACCACTTTTGGAACCCCAATAGGTATAAATTTAGATACATTTAGGTACATCTGGTAGTATACTTTAGGTAAACATGCCAATAGATACGTTTTAGGTACATGGCCACTTCTGAAATGCCAATAGTATAATTAGATACATTTAGGTACAATCTGCAGTAGTACACATTTAGGTACATACACCTACATAGGTATATTTTAGGTATATTTAGATACCTATTAGTGTACCTGTTGCTTATTCACATGTTCAAGGTACATGTACCTAATTTGTACTAAAGTGTATCTATTTAATCGTTCCAAAAGTGGGCACCTTGAATAGGTACATATTAGGTACATTATAGGTATTTAGGTATATACCTAATTTGTACCTACTTTTGGCCAGGGTAATGACGCTCATTTCAGGGAGAAGATTAACTATTGTGTTATTTTTTTTGCAGCACATTAATGTGTAACATTGCAGTGGAAACATTTTCACTTTTTGTAACAGGTTAGAGAGCCCAACTTTTTTCCAGAAAGGTTACTTTTGTCAGGGGGGACTTATTTATTTTGAACTGTATCTTATACGATAGTGAAATGTGCCTCAGATTTTTTAATCTCACGAACAACTTTGTTGGAACTACTTTCAATCTATTTCTACTAAGATCAAGATAATCTAACTCGATCAGACGTTGGAAAATACTAGCATTTAATTTTACTAATTTAGTTGAGTCAAGTCTCAACAATCTTAACTTTTCTAACCCGCGAAAGATTCCTCCTGTAGTGCTCAAGGTATTGTTATGAAGTGTAAGAATTCTTATTTTGCGCAAGTTTTGAAATATATTATTAAAATTCTCAAGTGATTGTTTTCTAGGAGCAAATGATTCAGCTTTGTCGGCCCCTTAAATAATGCAGATGGTAATGAATGTATGTTGTTATTGCTCAAATCCAGACTTCTGAGTCTAATTAGATCCCTGAACAATCCTACATTTAACGTTTTCAATTTATTATTTTTCACGTCAAGTGCCTTTAAGTTATACAACTTAAAAAACAGTTCCGAGGGCAAAAAATATAAAACATTCTCGGAAAGTTTCAAAGTATTTAGATTAACCAAGCTATGGAATATCGTGCCATTTAAAGCAGCTAATTGGTTATTATTCAGCCATAAGTATTTAAGATTTTCCAATCCGAGAAACAATTTCTTTGGCAACGTCTTTAAGTTATTTTCATACAGAGTCAACATAAGAAGCCTGCTCAAACCCCAAAACAAGCTCTCGTCCAGTGTAACTATTTGGTTCCCATGCAGGTGTAAGTTGTTTAGATTGTCTAACAAATTGTTATTCTTGTCAAGAGTAGTTACATTGTCCAAATTTTGGAATGCTCTCACGTTAAATGTTATTAATTTATTGTCCTCAAGGTGTAGTCCGATTAAGTTAATTAAACCCCAAAATACTTTAGACGGCAAGGTAACCAACCTATTGGAATTAAGGGTAAGGTAATGGAGCTCGCCTAGACCGTGAAATACGGTAGAATTTAATTCCGTCAACATGTTGCCGGCTAAATACAGCATCTGCAGACTATGTAGCTCCCAAAATAAGTCTGCTGGCACTGTCTCCAAACTATTATTAGCCAGATTCAGATATATAAGCCTCTCTAAATCCTTAAAAATATATCCTTTCAATGCAATAAGGTGATTTTTCTCGAAGGAGAGATATTCTACATTTTCTCCAAATACAGTACCATTCAATACAGCTAGTTGATTTTCCTGCAAGAACAGTTCTGTTAGATTATCTAATCCTTCAAACAACTTCTCCGGTAAAAAACGTAATTTATTTTTATGAAGAGTAAGGACGGTTAAGTTCTTTAAACTTTTAAAGACCGTACTACTCAATACATGTAGCTCATTTTCGTGCAAATGCAGTGCGATTAGGTTTTCGAACTCATCCAACAATTTTTCTGGTAAAAGGCGTAATTTGTTAGTGTTAAGAGTAAGAACGTTTAATTGACTCAAACCTTGAAACACACTCACACTGAATGTGCCAAATTGATTTTCGCTAAGATCAAGAAAACGGAGATCTTTTAACATGTGAAATAAACTATCCGGCATTGTACTCAACCTATTATTGTACAGATAGAGTAATGTCAGCCTGCTCAAGTCGTTGAATATGTTGCGACTTAATGTTCTAATTTGGTTCCCATGGAGGTACAGCTTACGCAGATACTCCAATTCCGAAAACAAACCATGTGTAAGGTTTTCAACTTATTGTTATTCAGAGCAAGAACAGTCAGCATATGCAAACCATGAAATATGGTGGCTTTCAATGTAACCAACTGGTTCTCGTGTAGGTATAGAGTATTAAGATTTTCTAACCCTAAAAACAAATGGCCCGGTAATGTACTCAAGTTATTCTTACTAAGAGAAAGATAATAAAGCATACTTAAGCCATTGAATGTCTGCTCATTAACTTTGGTCAGGTTATTTCTAGTAAGTCCTACTTTCTTCAGCTCATGTAATCCATGAAATACACCTGCTTCGAGCGCTGTCAATTGATTTCCATTAAGCCAAAGGTTTGCTAAGTTTTCTAGACCGTAAAAGACATAAGCGTGCAACATTATCAGCTTGTTTTCATTCAAGAATAGGTGCTGCAAATAGTTTAATCCTAAGAACGACTTTACCTTAATGTTTACAATGCTATTATCAGATAGATCTAATGCAATTGTTAAAGTAGGATAGATAATTAGCACTGTATTGGTGTGCAATAGGTTACTGTTAGTGCATTGAAACACAGCTTCTCTGTTTGCAAGGGTTACGTTGCAATCTGATGAAAAATCAACCTTGCAAAGAGGACTTTTTTTCAGATATACACGTGACTGCTTCATTGTAGGACTTAGCATCGTGGCAATGGGATTTATGATTTATATCCGAAACAAACCGATACCTTTCTGGACAATGGAATACCCGATCTAATGGTGATATATCTTTAATCCAAAGACTAACATTGCCTTGTATTTTTAGCTCAAGATTGGGATGCTTGAAAGATACACCGCACGAATCATTTTGCCCCTTAATAACAACATAGATACTAGAGCAGACAACCAAATCCCCTTTTCTCTCAAAGTAAAGAAAAAAGGGACTGTCTTCTTCCGATAGTGGTAGATAGACTTGCAATATTGATGAATGGATGATTTGAAGACTGCACGTCTGATTTGGACTACCTTGAATGCGTAGTCCTCCATTTGATTTATCAATAACGCACGAGAAAGGATCATGTATGGCCTCATTCCAGAATGGTTGTACATGTATCTGAGCTTCCACTTCTGTATTTAAACACGCATCCTCCCAGATGACAATAATTATTAGAGAAAGCCGTGCAATTAAAGCAAAATCCTTTTTTCTGGCAGCATTTTCCGCCATCATGGTTATATAATTCTTTTAGGTAAGTTAGTCAAGTAAGTTAGTTAAGTAATGCCCTGTCGGTAGTTTGTTTCAATTTGCCAAAATCTTGAGAGTTTGTGAATGTGCAAAGTCTCCCTCCTGGACTTACCAGCACACTATTTGTAGTCTTGTAAGTAACTCGAGCATCC
>JAMKCH010082405.1:0-14821 GCA_023653785.1 Ophioderma brevispina | reverse complement strand
ACCATTGATCAAAATTTCATTAAGTAACTTTTGTGGGGGATGTCAGCGCCACTCAAATTAAATATGAGTCACGTGATCATACTTTGTAATCTGTAAAGGAAGTGTGATTTGAAGTGGTAACGTAATTTGAAGTCATTTGACCTTTGACCCTAAACCATGGGGATGTGATGGGGTCATGATTGACTTTTATTGACCTTCATCAATACTACATGATGGGATAAAAAGATAGATTTTCTTAGATTGCCTTGTTTTAAATTTACACACAGTAAAGGTCATTGACCTTAATGACCTCAGCTGACCTTTGATCAAAATTTCATAAGTACTTTTGTGGGGATGTCAAGTGCACAACATCTAAAGAAGTCACGTGATCATACTAAGTAAGTGTAAAAGGAGTAGTGATTTGACGTGTAACGTAATTTGATTGTATTTTGACCTCTGACCTCTAATCATGGGTCAATGACAAAGTCATAATTGACTTTTTGGTAGTGTTGATCAAGTACTACAAGATGACAGCATTAGTTTGAGATTTGAGGCTTAATTCTAGATTTTTTGCATGGTTAAAAAGTGTTACCCCTGTGACCCTTTCGTGACCTTTGACACAATCGGGTCATGTCAAAAGTCTTCTGGGCATGTACTGGTCCTTGTGAACAGTTTTGGTCAATATGGGATGTTCATGTCGAGGATATTAGCATGTTGACAAGAAAAGAAAAGAAAGACGAGAACTAGATCTGGAGGACAGATCTGAGCAACAGTCGAGGTAGTGCCCTTGACCCTAAATGACCTGTGATCCTCGAAAAATATTTGAGAAATTTCATATATAAGGATACTTTCAAATGCAGCTCAATCTGAGCATTTTGAAAATTTGACCGTTGACCTTTTAATGACCTTTGGAACCTCAAATCTTTTCAACATGTTAGAATGTCATCAGGATCATGCCAGACAAAGGTCAGCTTAATCGGAGCAGCCGTTTCCAAATTGACCTTTGACTATGGACCTTTGGGGGGACCTCGAAAATATTTTCAAAACATGTTTAGCGAATGTAATTTTGACCATTTCAGTAAAATTTCAGCTCAATTGGAACATTTTGGAAAAGGTGACCTTTGACCTCTAATGACCTTACCTCGAAAATATTTTCAACATGTTTAGAATATCATCAGGATCATTACAGTCAACTTTCCGCTTAATCGGAGCAGTTTGAAAATTGACCTTTGACCTAGACCCTTTGATCCTCGAAAAATATTTTCAACATGTTAGAGTGTCATAAGGATCATTTTCAGTAAAATTTCAGCTCACTCGGAGCATTTTGAAAAATTTGACCTTTGACCCTGGATGACCTCCATGACAGATGGCATTTTAACATGGCATCTGTGCTGGTAGCATCAATTACCACCTTGCCATATTGTAGAGTATGATTTTTTGAAGATATTTTAAACCCAGGCCGGAAATGCCCCTTAAGACATTTTATCGTCATGATGGGCAGAACTTTTATGAAGGGTTCCCAGCTGCTTCATATCCATCGGTCCGTAAAAGCAACCATAATATGTAGGAGGAGTAGCATATTCGGTGTGAAACAACGTTTTTGGCTCCTGTGACCTTACGTGACCTGTGACCAAACAAGTCAGGTCAAATATGCGGGAGTGGTCATTGATGTTGTGTCAATGTCCTGTCAAATGATGATGAAAAGTTGTGGCCACAGAACGAGCAAATTGAAGTTGCACCGGGAAGTTGACAGAATCAGAAAGAAAGAAAACCGTACAGAAACTAAAGACATAGTCGAGCCCCTCGACTGTGCCAAGAGAGAAAGAAGAAACTAGATCTGGAGACAGATCTGAGCACAGTCCTGAGGTAAAGTGACCTTTGGACCCCTAAAATGACCTTGATCTCGGAAATATTAGACGATATTTCATATGTCATAAGGATCATGTCAACAATGTCAGCTTAATCGGAGAATTTTGAAAATTGGACCTTTGACCTCTTAATGACCTTTGACATTAAAAATATTTTCAACATGCGTTTAGGAATTAATAGGACCATTCCAGTAAAATTTCAGCTCAATTGGACCATTTTGAAATTGAACCTTTGACCTCTTAAGACCTTTGAACTCGAAAATATTTCAACATGTTTAGAATATAATCAGGATCATTCCAGTCAAATTTTTCCAGCTAAATCGGAGACAGTTTGAAAATTGACCTCTTGACCTATTACCTTTGACTCGAAAATATTTTCAACAGTTTAGCGTGTCATAAGATCATTCATGTAATAAAAGTTCAGATCAATCGGAGCATTTGAAATTTGACCTTTGACCTGAGGACCTCCATTGACCATATGGAAATTTATAAAATGCATATGCTGCAGGTAGAATCAATCATACCACCTTGCATATTGTAGTAGATATGATTTTTGAGATTTTTAAACCCAGGAGGAAATGACCCCTTAATGACATTTTATCGTCATGACTGGGCAGAACTTTTATGAAGGGGCCCGAGCTGCTTCATATCCATCGGCTCACGTTACCATTGCAAACATAATATGTAGAGGAGTAGCATATTTGGTGAAAAACAACGTTTGGCCTCCTGTGACATTTACGTGACCTTTGACCCCAAACACGTCAGGTCACATATGTGGGAAGTTGGTCATTGATGTTTGTGTTCAAGTACTTGTCCAAATTGAGTGAAAGTATGGGCAGAACGAGCAAATTGAAGTTTGACGGAAGTTGACAGAAAGAGAAACCTTTTACAGAAACAAAGACACAGTCGAGCCCCCTCGAATGTGCCAAAAGAAAGAAGTGAAACTAGATCTGGAGCAGATCTGAGCACAGTCGAGGTTAAGTGACCTTTGACCCTTAAATGACCTTTGATCTCGGGAGCGAAATTTTAGACATATTTCATATGTCATAAGGATCATTTCAAATGTAAGCTCAATCGGAGCTTTTGAAAATTTGACCCTTGACCTCTTAATGACCTGTGACCTAAAAATATTTTCAACATGAATTAGGAATGTCAGCAGGATCATTTCAGTCAAATTTCAGCTCAATTGCAGCATTGAAAAATTGACTTTGACCTATTAATGACTTTGAACTCAAAATATTTTCACATGTTTAGAATGTCATCAGGATCATTTCAGTCAAATTTCAGCTTAATCGGAGTAGTTTGAAAATTTGACCGTGACCTATTGACCTTTGACCTCGAAATATTCTTCAAATGTTAGAAGTCATAAGGATCATCAGCAAAATTTCACTCAATCGGAGCATTTTGAAATTTGACCTTTGGACCCGGAGACCTCCATTGACATATTGGAATTTATAACATGATCTTGAAAGATAGCCATCAATCGACCACCTTGCATATTGTAGCTATGATTTTTTGAAGAGATATTTTAAACTCATGCCGGAAATGCCACTTTAATGCATTTGATCGTCATGTGGGCATAACTTTTAGAAAGGGTCCCGAGCTGCTGCATTCCATCGGTCACGTTACCATTGACAACATCATCTGTAGGAAGAAATGCATATTTGATGAACACAAAGTTTTGCTCCTGTGACCTTTACAGGAACTTTGACCCAAACAAGTCGGGTCACATAGCGTCATGGTCATGAGTTTGTGTCCAAGTCTCCTGTCAACATGGATGAAAGTATTGGCAGCAGAGCGAGCCATTGAAGTTTGACCGGAAGTTGACAGAAAGAAAGAAAGAAACCACAGAACAAGCACAGTCGAGCCCTCGACTGTGCAAGAAGAACCGTACAGAAGAAAGACCCACAGTCGGTCCTCGACGTTTGTAACAAGGAAAATATAAATGGGTTTTGTCGGCAAAAGTAGTATTGACGAATGCTGTTTGCGGGCACGCGCTACGAGTATGTAGTTTGAAATTACCTGTTTTGTGTAGTGATTTGCATATAATGTAAAGGTGTTCCCACTTCAGATTTTCGAACCGACTGACAAAAAAACCCACAAAAGAAAATTACAATTGATGCTCGGAGCGCCCACTTTAACTTGCCTCGGGCTCCACATCCACTGGCTACGCTATTGATGTGAAACAAAGCATCTGTTGACTAGACCATGATGCGAGATTGATTATGAATTTTTTTTTTTTTTAAATTTCTGGACGGGAACTCTTCGTTAATATGTCAGCTCTAGTTTTTCTACGTGAACAGTCGAGTAGACATGACTTATGAGAGGTCTGCAAGAAAAGGTATTTATCGCTGCAGCTAAAGTAGATATAGAGAATCAATGAGGTTGATGGCGTTCGTGAAAAAAAATAACAGGCTTTTGACTTGGTTAACTTGCTCGAGCTGTTGTTGAGATGTTAGTTTCGGACCATGTCGAGCCCCAGGCGAGACATGTCAGAAACTAGCAAGCGAAACCGGGAGCGAAACATATCTAACGACCATTATATTCGCGAATGGTTGTTTGGAGACCTTTATTTTACATAAACGTAGAGCAAAGGATTAAAAATGGAATTTGATCCAATTATTCGGCACCCTTTTGGATATATCGTTAAAATTTTACCGTTTAAAGCGGACATATGCCGAAACTTTTTTTCTTTAAATAAACCACCAGAGATGCCCCTTCCTACATTCGCATGTGTACTGGAGGCTATCACCAATAGGTTAATCCAAGGGGGGTACATCTAACAGAGGTATTCGTTTGGGATTCAGCTGGGATGTATTGTATACTACCTATTGAACACTTAAAACCATAGAGGAAAATCATAGGTTCGGCCTTATACTGTCGTCTTTGCGTGCAACAATAACTCATCCCAGAACAAAAGGATGTGGTCGGTGCAAAGCAGTTGATGTACAGTCCCCAATTCCTTACCTCGTTCAGATACGTATATAATTCAGAATACACCATCAATGAATCAACAGCATTATATTTATGAGGGCGGGGACCGCCCTTTCTTATGAGGGACGGGACGCCCTTTTCATATTGCTTTCGTCGTAGTGCGAGTTGTCTTTATAGTTGTAGCATTTTGTTACAACTTATTTGTTTAGATTCGACCACGCAAATTGCCAGGATTTTGTAGGGATGATAGAAACGGGATTGTAGAAGGAGACGGTATGATTTGAAATACAATACGCAATATATTGAAAATCTGACAAAAAATGTTTCAACATTGGAATCTTAATGATTTTCGAAGAATCTTGTAGCAGAGAGAAAGTGTTTTGGAAAGAAGGAATAACATATGCAGTAAGTTGTTTGAGCCGGTGTTACAATTTCGCGAAGATCGGTTTCTACCACCTCAAGTGGCTAGATATTCCGGTTTCGGCTTCCCACTTGGTGCAGGGGTGTAATTTTTAATTAGTGAAATGGATGAGGCAATCTAGGCATACTTTTTAGGTTGTGACTTCTGCCACTGTTGTAAATATATATATCTCAAACCCGCTATATAAAATAAGGGTATATAGGGATATTTGTAATGGAGGAATACGTATGATGTATTTGAAGAAGACATTTTGCTTGGGTGGTCGCCGTTGCGACCCCGAAAGTAAATGGAAAAATCGGCACACCTTACGTCATGCTCGTTTGCGACATGTCACGTTGGAAGAATCGAGTGTCTATTCCCTAAGACCAGATGTCAAATTGTCCAATAACCCCCGCGGGCTGGTATAGTTTAATAGCTTGGCTAACTTCATTATATGTAATGATGCAGTCTAAAATACCTCATACTGCGTTATGCTGGATATAGTGAAATCGATATCGCACGATCTAGTCTCCAAGATTAGCACCTATTCTTGTATTTGTGGCCACGTTTGATGAAAGAATCGAATATCACTAATATCCCATAATACATTGTGTCAGATTATCCCAAATAACATTGGTACAGTGGGTGACATAACGATGTTGTACACGCCACTTCTGTACCTTATCTACTGTGTTGTGGGTTATGCGTTTTTTAAATGCATATTAAATCCCTTTCATCTCCAATTTATGGGCATTTAAAGCATCTCCAGGGCTCCGGCTCTGTTGTGTCTTGTGCCGGCGGAATCTACTGACCCTGTTTAGGCCTACGTGCCTTACCTAATCGAAACCCAATCACCTAATGCTTTTGCTGTGGACCAGTCGTTTCCCCCCAGCACATGGTGTCTTAGACACAAATAGCCCACACAGCTTCTTCAACATGACATTCGCTTTTTGTTAGGTATTTGGATGCCCAGGTCGTGTGTGTTAAATTGAACTTTGAGCTGAGAATTAAGCTAGCTATAACTGATATTTGGTCGATTTTGAGATATGCAGCATTTTCCGTTCCACAAAAAACAGGTTTGTTTGAGTCAGAGTAAAATGCCGAAATTCAATTTCCATTGAATATTTTCATACTTCTTCAACTTATGATGTCATGTAGTGACTTCATATTGCCGAATGTTGGTGACTCAATTTGAATTGCCAATAGAAATGAGTTAACTCTAAGCTATCGCGTGGTAACTAATTATAGAATTAGGGTTAATGCATTATTTAAATAATTATTTATCATATTGCTTATGCTGTTATTTAGGATGAACAAATATTAAAAGGGCACCACAAAAATTCTGAAAAAGTATTCCAGTACCCAAATTTATTGTTATATATAAGAATTTGCCGTCTATTCTTAAAGGCAACTATCAGTGATTTGCCTAAATCAGAAATCGAAAAAAAATCATCAACTATCTGATGTTTCCGTGTTTGTGACAAGTTAGGGTGTGTCCACAAAACCATGCAAGTGATTAAGACCGAAAGCAGCGTAAATAAGGACAAAATTTGATATAGTTTAGTCATTACTGTCAGCACGCGCAACGACGCACTTACTACAAACACGTAATTGAATGGAGTTAGTATATCTTTGAACCCTGCTTTTTCTTCTTTTCTGTCCCAATTTTTCAATTAGAAAAGATTATTTTATGCGAATCATGCTCTGTACATACTCACATCCTTCACTTTTAAGCTATTTCCTGACGCATTTCAAATATTTTGACTCTTTAGGGGTTGGATCACTGATAGTGCCTTTTTAACTCATAAAAGCCATTGTTTAAAACTGTATAGTGCAACACTGTGGAGAAAGCGGAAAAAATGGCTATTTTAGTCCAAATTTGGCACTCCCTAATATCTAAACCGATCAATATTTTTATTTTTTTCTTGCACTACTAGAATGTCTTAGGCAATATATATTGCCTGTTGCAGAGTTTTGCCGAATTAATCCATTGGGAAAGCATTTTGCGATGTAGGGCTCCAGGAGCCCCCCACCCCACCATCACTAATGTGTGTAAAATCCAGTTTGAGTGGTTAAGATGTAAAATAGAGAAGTACAGTAAAAACAAGGTACTTTGTTTTGTCGTCATTTATCTTGATACTTGTGTAAATTTTACAGTATTTACGCAGCATTCATTCTACCAACTAATTACGCCTACGTAAAGTATAATTTAAATTTAAAAGAGTGGTCTAAATTACAGAGGTTTTGCTAGGTTGGTGTTGTCATCCGTGCTTTTTTTTATCCCTACCATATTCCCAAGCTCGTTAAGATCACGAATACACATTTTCAAGAGTTTTAATTAAATTAACTTAGAGGTATACGTAACATTTACCTATTTTGTTGGCAGAATGACGAAAAAATATTGCTAAAATTTACAATATCATAATAGTTATACTGTGTCCCAAGACCCCGGTTGAAGTACAATTCAGTTCATCATAAGGGTCTCCTTTGGTAAAAACTTTTGCCTCAAACGCCTCAACTTTAGCCAAATTTCGGCTCCAAATCCGGCAAATTTCACAAAATTTCAGTTCTAAGACCCTACCTTTGGGACACAAATTAAGTTTAAGGCACCCAAGTCGGAGGAAATCGACGGCCCGCACACACATCCATCCCGCAAAAAAAAAAATAAGCCCGCTCCTGCCGGCGCCCCAATCGATCTGCATTTAAACTGTCATTCACAAAAGACCACACCCAACCCCCCCCTTCCACGCCCAAAGACGCCCGAATAAGATCCCGGAAGGAACCAAACCCAAACCCCAAACCCCTCGATAGCGGAAAGCCGAGAACCGCGAAATTCTAGTGGCCCATACGTACATCGACCACCCGAAATTTTGAATTACTTTGTGCGACAGATCTTGAATTACCAGATTACCCATTTTGTACACATGGGTAGGAGGAGTAAGTGAGGTATAAGGTCGACTCGCGCAGCGGCTGAAACTCGCAACCTTCGGGTGTGGTCGGAGCGACTCAATCCACGGACCCATAAGGCCCCCTCATATGAAAAATTCAATGTCTAAAAAAATGTGCTACATCAGATTTTAAAAAAAATTAAATATGGAAATTCAAAATAAGTCATTCTTACTTGGAAAACCATAGAGAACAAAGGACCGTGCTTTTCAATAGGGTTTGTTTGATCTATTTGCTTTTCAATTCAGAGATATAATCAATTAGTGCAATACACCAAAATCGATTTTGTGCCACTTTATGCATGGGCAGAAGTGTTGTGAGTATTTTTGCCTGTTGTCTTGAAGCTCACAAAAGATGGTAACTTGCGCAATGAACAATACAAAAATTAAAGTACACAAGGGAAGTCTACTTTTGCCGATAGACGCAAGATTATTACCAATATAATAAGTTCCAATGCTAAATATTTTCTTTTCATACAATGAATAAATTAAAATATTATTGCAGGTTTCATGAAAATCGAGCTTTGCAATTTATTATAAAATTGGTATCTGTTAAAATCATGCCAAGGGACTTAATTGCATCAAAAATAAAACACTCCAATCCAAGAAGTGGTTTTAAAAATATGCACTTCTTTGTGCATTAACTTATTGTTGAAGAGTCAATATAAATTGATTTGGAAGCAAAAGTATGAAGTGTCGGTAGGACTTTGCGTTCACGATAGGCCTTCTTCAAACCATAAAAATCTCTCTCCTCAAACTGTGCGGTCATGGTTCTCTTTCGATACGGACAAAGGAGTATGTCGATGTTCTACTTTATTTTAAAGCCAGAACCTACTAAGCATCATTTTCCACATTACAAAACTGTTTTCGTATCTTAAACTTATGAGTCTTATGAAGTTAATCAACTTCGAAGTATTTCAAATAGTTAAAGGGAATAACTTATGTTTAACTAATTATTTCGCCGTTCTCACTCAACCAAAGAGTGACACACAAACTCGATTTTGTGTTGTTACAGTAAATGAAGTTATCTCTCGATTGAAAAAGACAAATGAGAGAAACAAAAAATATTGGAAAGCTGGCTTTTTCTTTGAAGTGATGCTCAAAACGCTTGTATTATGTTGAGATTTGACTATTGATGAATAAAATCATCGTTTTCAATAAGCGCATACCATTTTGAGAAGGCGGGTAATGTTACCATTTGGGGGAGGACATTGTTACATATGAGTTGATGCTGAAGAGGGCCAGGATGTCAAGCAAAGGTTGGGTTTTGTCTCCACTCCGATGTGCATTTTATCCCTTAAACTCCTAAATGCCTCTTCAAAAATAACGGAGCGGCCCCTGCATGTATTACGGGGAAGTGCTCCTAGATCTAAAAAACAACTTCCGCTACCTCCCTTTGTGCGGTGATGTCAGGTTACTAGCCATTTCCGTCTAGGGAGTAAGGGGATATAATGATTGGTTCAAGGAGATGCTTATGACCGTCTTATGACCGTCTTTCGGGCTGACATTGTATTTTTTGCTAAAAGATGGACAAACGATTTCAAGTTTACTTAAAGTTGCAATGAAAGATTTCACATTAAGGTGTCCCTTTAAAAATTGTGAAAATTCTGGATTTGCCAATAATGGAAACTTTATATAAAAATATCCCCATGGAAAGGTTATTAAGCTAATAATCATTTCTTTGGTACAGAAATATGAAATTTCTCATTTTAGGAGCAAAATACTAAATTAAGCACATTTTTATATTATTGAAATAAAGCCAAATCAAAATCATCTTTTATTTCATTTTCAAGGCATTGCTGTAGCAAATACCAAGGTAAAAATCTATTGGCGTCTTATCGATGGAAATCACAACTTATGTGGTACCTTTAATATTGTGCTTTCACTAAATGACGTCTCAATTTCAATCATGGCAATGAAATGGTTTGGTTGTAGGGGTAATGTGTTAATCATATAAATTATGGCAGCCTTGGTAAACTCATATATAGCATTGTTGTAGATATAGTTATTAGGTTCGTCATATATTTCTAGAAATTTAATCAATTATTCCACTTATTGGAGTTTGCAATGTTTTTATTCTTTTGCAGTAAGAGTTTTTTGTTTTGCGTGTGTGAAGTCCACATTTCATTTTGTTATTCTTCATGTGTATTTGGTCACTCACTGTGTACACAGCCTATGTGCAATTCAAATCTCTAGCATAATGATCTTTTCTTAACTGCCATGGTTGTATTTACAATAAGCATGAAAATGTCATATGTCCAGTGTATGTTGCCATCTTGTTTCACACAAATTCAAACCAATTTCGGATTTTTAAGAAATTTACAATTTAATTTCTTTAATATGATAAGGTTGTTTAACAAAATAATAGCTGTGCAAACTTATGTGGAACCTGCCTGTATGTAGTATAACCCGATATACGTTTCTTCAGGTGAAGATGATCTTGTTGTTATTCTTAAATTATCGCGATTTATGTCTTAGATTTATCAATAAAAATAATCACATATCAGGGTTTAGTGCAAGAAGGACCCATCATTTGCAATAGCTGCCACATGTTTTAGATTTGACAGGTTTACACTTTAATACAACACCATGACAAATGGCAGCTATTGCCAGATGGGGCCTTCTTGCACTAAACCCTCGATTGTTCTCATTTGGGTACTGGGTAATAGTGGAGCGCTTGGCACAAGGAGACGCATAACCCCCGCAGCTTCGTGC
Organism: Ophioderma brevispina; assembly: GCA_023653785.1. NCBI lineage: Eukaryota > Metazoa > Echinodermata > Ophiuroidea > Amphilepidida > Ophiodermatidae > Ophioderma > Ophioderma brevispina. The sequence goes on along the minus strand of JAMKCH010082405.1, from coordinate 3,980 downwards.
AAGTGGCTGTAAGCATGCTACAACTAACACGGGGATCCGTCTGCTTTCGTCCACCGTAAGGGTATTTAGCCGGCTTACTATTTTTTCAGGTTGCTAGACTTATGGGACATCTTTTTCCATTCATGCGGGGACAATTGAATTATTAATTATTAAAGACAATTAAAGAGTTGAATCTTAAAAGCGAATTTAGTATGGGAATAACAGCAATTTTGGGAAAAAATAAAGATTTGATGACCGTACGGCATTGATTTGTGTATTATTTGACTCGCGGGGAACCATTCAGGTAAAAATGACGTACTACGTACATACATTGGGAAAAAAAAACACCGATTATGTCATCGTACGTCGGTTTTTGACTCTGTGAGGGAAAAGGAAGGAAAAGTTTGTACTGTTTAGACATTATATACGGTTTTTGTTTTTGAAGAAAAAAATAATAGCACTTTGGGCAGAGGGTTATATGTACAGACCTTGATGTAAATAGTCGGATTTATATATAACGGACGCCCCCGAAGAGCACACTGATATATGATACCTGACACGTGACATGTACCTGACACGTGACACCAAACTATTATCTCGTTACCGTTTATAACTACAAAACGCAAAGCAGCAGAAAGCATTTTGATCTCTGTTGTCACAGCGTAATCGATCAAGATTGGAGATTACAGTGTTCTGTACAGGGAGGGTCGGACACGATCTGCTCGATTGGGGCATTGTGGGATTTCCAAAACGGCCACTTTGTGAAAGCTACAGCATATTACTATGCGCAGTCTCGGGTGCCCAGTGACATAAAAATCATCTCTAAACCTTTTGTTCAAAAGATCGTAGAATATCCTGATAAATTAAGAAAAATATGAAGTTCACATCAAATGCTTCTGTTAGATTACCGTGCATAACTAAAAACCAGAAACTTCCCCTGCAAAGTAACTTATCAACAATAATCCCCTTTGAACATACGCGCCATGGCTACAGAGACCTATGCCGCTCTGTAGCCATGCGCACCGATACGCTCTAATCTCAAAACAGTGATTAAATATTATACACCCCAAAACCATTGCACTCCTGGATTACACGGCGCCGAAGCTCTGTACCCGTCATTCTTAGTAGCGAGCTAAAGGGGCCTATCATAAAAAACAAAAAAAAGTCATTTATATGTCTACAGTGCGCCGGGCTCTATGCGGACCGGCGCCCTGTGCTCTCCAAAAAATAGAGGGGTGCGCGCCGGGGCGCCCCTTACAAATCCGCATGCCTCCGCCACACTACTTCCAGTCGCAAGCGGTCAGGGCGTGCCAGAGGCAGACCGACACCGCGCTCGATGTGCTTGTATCGCGATATATAACGCAGTGTGAGCGTGTAGTACGTAGATTTTCAGAAGCCACCGACCCCCCCTCAACTGTGTAAGAGGGAGAGCATAGTGCAAATTTTAGTAAATTTAAAAAAAAAAAAAAAAAAAAAAAAAAAAAAAAAAAAAAAAAAAAAAATAAAAGGCTTTAAGGGGTAATGTTTTTTTTTTTTTTTTTTTTTTTTTTTTTTTTTTTTTTTTTTTTAAGTTAAAATCATACCTTTGATGTGATTTCACTGGTCAAATTTGACAATTCATGTCTTAGGCCGTAAAAAAAATTTGAGAAAAGGCCATTTTAAGGTTCAATTTCCCTATACCAACACACACTAAAGGCTATATTTAAAGGTCACTGACGGCTGATACGGAAACACATACATGTACCAAATTTCATAGATGGTGAAGATTGGGTGTTGTAGAATAGAAAAGGCCAAAAAAGACAGATGCGTCAAAATTCAGCCATTTTCGGTCAAAAATACAATCACCAAAAAATAAGTTGTGAAGATTTTTTTTTTTGATCGGAACTCACACAGTAATGGTGTGGAAACTGTTGTTGGTTTTTGTTTTGGTTTTTTTTTTTTGGTGTGTGTACATGTGCGCGCTTAAGGCTTAATTGTTTTCTTTGGTTATGCTAGTGTGTGAAGGATTTCCCAATTTCCCCATTTTTTTCTCGCCATTTTTACCTGGAAGCATGACAAAAGTGTAACAGATGTTCATATATGACACAGCGCCATCTTTTGACATTTTCAATTAATATTTCGACCAATTAATGATGACAGTTGCAGCAGCCAATAGGAGTTTACCATTTGAAATCTTAAAAATTTAGACGAACCATTCAACTGATTGCAATAAGTAAGATATCGTTGCAAACCTAAAGGAACACACGTCTTAAGAATTTGACAAATTTTATATTGGTATAATTTGAAAAAACGAAGAAAAAGTGCTTTTTTTCATGCAAATTTACGAATAACAACTTTGAAGTAGCACCGTGTCACCAATTTTAACTTCCTGGCCACAATACAATATTTCTTAAGTCGTTCAAAGGTTGTTCTAACCGAACCTATCATAAAACAATTTCTACAATTGACCAATTTTCTGAATTTGTCTGATTCGCAAGTGCTTTTATATAAGTAATCTGCACGCCTTTTCCGTTCATTTAACACAGGCTGGGTGGGCTGGGCGGAGTCAAAGATCATGGCATGCATCGTAAATTTTGCCTGTTGGCGTTCGCTTTTCATACGTGGTGATTGCGTACTGCATAATGAAGCCTATTGTAAGGTGCGGGACGGTAATAATGTTCAAATAGAAGCGATTGTTAAACCTGTGATGCACCGAACCGTGAGATTTTCAGAAGCGAGAGGACATAAGTGCAAATTTAGTAAATTTCAAATGCCAAGCCATTCAGAACAAAATATCTCAGAGAAGCAAAATAAAAGGCTTAAGGGGTAATGTTTTTTTTTTAAGTTAAAAATCATACCTTCTGATGTGATTTCACTGGTCAAATTGAAAATTCATTTCTTAGGCCGTAAAAAAATTTGAGAAAAGGCCATTTTAAGGTTCAAATTTCCTATACCAACACACACTAAAGGCTATATTTAAAGGTCTCTGACGGCCATACCGGAACACATACATGTACAAAATTCACAGATGGTGAAGATTGAGTGTTGTAGAATAGAAATAGGCCAAAAACGAAAGATGGTCAAAATTAGCCATTTTCGGTCAAAATTACAATCCCAAAAAATAGAGTTGTGAAGAATTTTTTTTTTGATCGGGAACTCACAGTAATAGTGGCTTTTTTTTGGTTTTTTTTTGTGTGTGTGTGCGCGCGCTTAAGGCTAATTGTTTTCTTGTTATGCAAGTTTGAAGATTTCCAATTTCCACCTTTTTTCTCGCCCTTTTTTCACCTGAGAAGCATGACACAAGTGTAACAGATGTTCATAATACACAGCGCCATCTTTTGACCATTTTCAATTAATATTTCGCCACATTAATGACTGACAGTTGCAGCAGCCAATAGGAGTTTACCATTTGAAATCTTAAAAAGTTAGACGAACCACTCAACTGATTGCAAGAAGTAAGATATCGTTGCAAACCTAAAGGAACACACGTCTTAAGAATTTGAAAATTTTATATTGGTATAATTTGAAAAAAACGAAGAAAAAGTGCTTTTTTTCATGCAAATTTACGAATAACAACTTTGAAGTAGCACCGTGTCACCAATTTTAACTTCCTGGCCACAATACAATATTTCTTAAGTCGTTCAAAGGTTGTTCTAACCGAACCTATCATAAAACAATTTCTACAATTGACCAATTTTCTGAATTTGTCTGATTCGCAAGTGCCTTTATATAAGTAATCTGCACGCCTTTTCCGTTCATTTAACACAGGCTGGGTGGGCTGGGCGGAGTCAAAGATCATGACATGCATCGTAAATTTTGCCTGTTGGCGTTCGCTTTTCATACGTTGTGATTGCGTACTGCATAATGAAGCCTATTGTAAGGTGCGGGACGGTAATAATGTTCAAATAGAAGCGATTGTTAAACCTGTGAATGTAGTTGCTTGCAAACAATTTACATCGTTTTTATTTAAGCCCTAGCAGTGTAAAGTCAATTTGCATTTAAGAATTCTATATTATTACATT
>JAMKCH010082404.1:0-12714 GCA_023653785.1 Ophioderma brevispina | reverse complement strand
AGTAAAAATCCCCACCGTAATCCCATTTACTTGCTAAAGGATAATGCGATAATCACTCTTCAGGCAGGGAGGGTACCCAAAAATAAACATGAAGTACTAAAGATTATGTTGTTAGACACAATAAAGGTATTTCTGATACTTGATAAAGTTGTAGCATGACGTCAATCAATATGGCAGCCAAAAAAGTGGAATATCTTCAAAAAATACCTTGACACAAATGTCTAAATATTACCTTCAAGTATAAATTATTGTGTCAAATGAAACAATTAGGAATGTTCCTATGATCATAACCCAAGTGACACCAGGGTAATTCCGGATAAATTTTTTTTTACAAATGGGTCAAAATTATACATTGAGTGCAATAACATGAAAAAATGTTAATTAATTGGTATTTTGACAACTTTGCACCATTAGTGTTATTTTCGGATTTTGGCGCATAAAACACAAAGTTGGCAATGTATGTTGTACATTGGTTTAGATCAAAAGGTACATTCTAATGCATTGAACATTGATTTCGATTTGAGGCTTGTTAAGCTTATAAATTTGTGCCAATATTTTTTGATATGTTACCGTTTTGGCTGCCATATTTGATTGGCGGTCATGTTACAATTTTAAAAGTATCAGAAATACATTATGGTGTTAACTCAAACCTAAGGACTTCATGTTCTATTTTTTACGCAGGTATTTGCTGTTATATGGCATATTTAAAATATTTGGATTTGGCTTCCATTGTGAATTTGGAAGTATGGGACTTAATGTTACAAAGTACCATACACTTGTTTCATTTGGATCCTATAGTATTATCTAGTAACTCCATAGTTTGATAATATAGGGTTAAATAGATAAGTATCATTTGGCGACGCCATCTGGATTTCTCAAAATTTGTAAGGAGGCCCCAGGTGGCACACCGGCAGATTTTATTTACACCACCCTTATCTATCCATTTTCAGCAAAAAAATGTGTCATACCGTCAAATTTACGGTAACATGAAGGTTCTACCGACTATAATCGAATGAAAAATTCAAACTGAATACCAATTTGTGTTTTTGAGCTCTAAAATTAATGACGGGGACACTGCGCCAATTCAGACATATAATTTTGTTCACGGTACTTTCATAAACACCAAGTCTTAATTCTTTGAAGGCTTCTTTTATTTATTTAAATGGAAGTTAAAACCTCTACAATTTGTTGGTTTGAGCTAAACATTACATTGAAGGGGCCACGCTTAAGCACGAATTTAGAAACAAAGTTATGATCTTCTATATGAAGGACTTGAGCTTAGTTATTTCACACAGTGATTATTATATGGACACGCATTATTTATATGCAAAAAACATAATTTGTTTTAAAATTGAGGGCGCCCTCCTCGGGAAATCTCTGAGTCAGCCTTTAAGAGCCGTAAGTGGTCGGGACATCTTCAAATCACGGGGTCACAACATCCGGTGAAAGTACAACGTTTTGTGGGCAGTTGGGCAGTTTAAAGGTCCCAGGAAATGAGATGAGCTACTCCAAATCTTTGTGGGACATTCCATTTAATTGCAATAAACAGGGCCGGAAAAAAGAATACACTACCAGTGACATAGATTCACACCAGTCACTTGGAAATTTCTATAACTCTCTGATAAATCAATGGTACCACAAAATAATGATGTCATCACCAACCCAAATTTTAAATGCTCTCTGGTCCCTCCTTGTAGACTTGGCACAAATCCCATCAATTCTATTTGCATTTCATGGGACCGGTAACACCGCTGTCACTGCAACGATCGCGGCAAAGAGATAAGATCCCAGGCCGTCGAGGTGTATTTACAACTATAGTTCAAGTTCAAGTTCATTTTATTCTTACCACATCTTCAGTGATTTAACAGAACAAAGTAAATACAAAATAATGATATTAAAATCAAAATACAATTGTTTAAAGACAGAATGACATATATGCAATTTGAGCTAATGAAGTCAAGATATTACCATATAATATTAGCATACATAACAAAGCTGAATTAGATTAGGTATTTAAATCATTAGGATATATCGATTATAAGTGGTAATAATATCATAGTTTAGAAAAAAATGGAGGAAGATGGGTGTGGGAGAGGCCATTAAGATCATTTGACCTTTAGGATTGACCCCGCCCAGTGGGAGATAGGAAACTTTATTGTGACCCAGCAAGGGTGCGACAGCAGAAAAAAAGGACAGGACAGAACAAGACAGATAAGAAACAGGACAGAAAACAAAACAGGACAGGACAAGGGGAAACATGAGTGAATCACATTGATGTAAATGGCATATGGGTAAAAAACAAAAGAGGGGGGGGTAAAAGATGGGCAAAATTGATGTGAGCTATCTGTATGAAAAAAATCTGTATAGTGCAAACGAAACTGGGGCCTACAGAATGATACGTAGGCTGGAAATTGAAAATTGTTCCTTCGTCGTCCCGATAATAAATTAGTGAAATTATAATTAAGTATTTACCTGTACAAACAAATAGGAAAGTTAATGATTAACAGTCATATGCTTAATTAGTATTTAGAAATAAGTTGATTTTAAGATTTGTTTTAATAATTGGCAGATTTTGATGATTGTAGTTTTAGGTCAAGCGAATCCGAATCCTAGGACGGAGTTTTTAAATTGAGTATTTAGTTAAATTCAAAGTAGCTTTAATGGAATAAATTTGTTGGAGCTGTCTGTATTATAGTATGGATGTCTTAGGTGTTAAAGAAATCAATTCAAATGATTGGAAGGTGGTTATTAACACACGGTGCATGACGATTGCTGTTTGAAGTATTTATATCGAAATGTTAAGTGTTTTTAATTGACCTGGAATAATGGCTTGGTATGAGATAAATAGGGGAACCAGGGGCAAATACGGATTGCTTGGTTTTGACGTTTAAATAGTCTATTGAGATAGGTGAGATAGAAATTGCGTGTAAATGTTCGATGTTGCCCAAGCAAAATTACTGTAAGAAATATATGCGAAGATCCGAGTGTTATATAAGGTGAACAAGTCTCAGGTGGTAGTGTGTGTTTGATTCTTTTTGTTTTTTGACAGAAACTCCAATACTCCTAGAGACTTGGTTTGTGATCTTGGAAATATGGTCTTTCCAATTCAGATGGTTAGTCATTACACCCCTAAGAAGGTGGTGTTAGTTGTGGTTGTATTTTAGTATTATCAATTTGTATGTGCAGTTTAAGGTAGGTTTGTTGGGACTCTTGGCGAAGGAATGTAATTTGTTTTTTTTAACATTGAGTGAGAGCTTATTAGCTTTAAACCAATTTGTGACATGAAAACATTCCATATTGAAAGTGTAATTAGGGTATCTAGTTGGGATGGAAGAAAGGTGTTGGTGTCACTGCAAAGGACAAAGAGAGAAGGTCCGAGGAATGAGAAATCATTCACATACATAAGGAACAGAATAGACCAATATAGAGCCTTGGGGGACCCCGCTTGAACAGGAGACGACCCAGATGGGTGAGTTATAAAAAAAACAAACGGTAAATTTTACATTTAAGGTCAGTCACTACGGAAGCGCTAAGGGAAATTCCGCGTATACGCGTCGTGGGAGAAAAGCTTGGTTAGAAGAATAGAATGATCCATGGTGTCAACGCCTTCGATAGGTCAAGAAAAATACCAATGGTATGATAATGAGAGAGCCGAAGAGATTTTACCAGAGATGTCAAGAAGAGACAGGTCAGTGGAATGCTGTTTTCTTGAAGCCATATGGGATTGGGGTGAAGGATATTATGGGAAAAAGGAGTTGTCAAGCCTATTGTAAGATCAGGCTTCGAGATTTTTGAGAGAAACACAGTAGAAGTGAAATAGGACATAATTGGAAAGGTATGCGATCATCCTCTTCTGCAGACTGGAATAACTTGAGCAACTTTCAGATCGGCAAGAAAAACAAGGACTGAAAAGGAGAAAGTAAAGATATATTGGACGTGCGGGGGTAGGGTCTGGAAGATGAGTGTGGGAGGCAGATGATGGGGGGGCGTACTGATGATTGTAGGGGAGGCAGTGTGCTTTGATGACTGTAGAGTTTAGGGGATAAGGGAATAAGGGTGTGAGGAAGGGGAGTGTGGATGATTAATAGACGAAGGGGTAGGGGTGCCGAACGGGAGGTTTGAGTCTTTATGGAAGTGGGGGATAGGGAGGGTTCTTAAATGAGGGTGGTAGTGTGAGGAGATGAGTAGTGGTTAGGTCTGTGTTAAGGGGTGTGTAGAGTGTGAGGAGGTGGGAGAGTGAAGTGAGAAGGAGGATCGTCGAAGGTGTGATGGTGGTTGATGGAGGATGGTGGGAGGGCAAATAGTGACAATAGTATTCTTGTGGATGGGGTTTATGAGGTGGAGGTTTAGAGATAATGTGGTTGAAGGGTTATGTGTGGGATGGAGTGAGGAGAGCGAGTAATGGGGTTAGGGTCCGGGGTGGGGGGGAGAAGATAGTTCGGGGAGGCAGGAGAGCGAGGGTTCTTTATGGATTTGTAGGTGGGGGCGGGGTGGAGGGGGTAGGTTAATGCGGTGTGGTGGTGTGGTGGGGGGGATGAGGTTTATTTGGGTTGGGTGGGGGCTTGGCAGGTGTGATGGGGGGTGTTGTGGATTGGTGTGTGTAAAGAATGTTGAGATGTTTGGGGGGGGTGTGTGTGGCGTTATTGGGATAGGGGATATGAGTAGGGAGAGGTGTTTAGGTAGCGGTGTAGGGAGCGGGAAAGGTGAAGGGTGAACCCGAGAGGATGTTGGGGTAAGGGATTTGTGTGGGGAAGGTTTGTGTGATTGGGATAGAGGGAAGCTGGAGTGTGGGGGTGTCAACCAGTAGAAATGACGATTAAAGACATGGGCAAGTGGTTAACATATGAAGGTGTCAATTTTTTAACTAACGGCGGGACTTTGTCATCAAAACCATGCGCTTAACCATTCCCTAAATTTGGAGGTAATACGGGGATTTTCCCTGGGTGATGTTGGAGTGAAGAATACTGACTTTTCAAAGGTGCCTTTAGGAAATCATGGGAGCTGAATGAAGAATGACTCTGACTAGCTAATTTGGGGCCAATTTCAGCAAAGAAATTTGTTGAAACCTTCCTCCGCAATGTTCCTTTGGAATCAGATATCTTTGTAGACCCTCAATACCAGTATGGTAGATCGGAGGTTTTATTTTGTTTGCCAAGCGTTGTTAATAGTTTGCCACGTGACAATCCGTTACCTCATTGTTTTTTAATCAGCGTTACATTTATTTGTGCATTTAGGTTTTGCGCGACATTTTGATTAGATCCGTTAATGCATTTCCTGTAAATGAATATATTTTTATTTTGCCACGGTCGGAGACCGTGCTTTGCTATGGATTTTACCCAGACGTCATAATCTTTCCATAGGATTGCATGGACAAACGCAATACATGGGTCCTTTCTAGAGTTAGATTTTTAGGAACTGGTGTGATTAGTTTTTAGACGGAAAAGATTTGTATTATAGATCCGGACAGGTACAGATAAAAGTCGCGATGTTCATTGTAGTTATTGTTCGTCCAATTTCCAAAGGTTAAAGACGTGTGTTTCCAAAATCCTGAACATCTACATTAGTTTTGGCATGCGAAAACACTGTCCAAATCCGTATAGGTTTTCTTTTCACCTTCGACGTACGCGTATTAGCCACTGACTAGTTATAGAGGGAGTGATAACAACTTAGGCTAAGACCTACATTAATCGGTGATCTTTCGTTGTAGACATTTTATTCGTGCTCTTGTACGTTTTGACCTCGCTGATATTCGCTGGTGCCCTCTAACTCTTTATGCAACGGATATAACCATCGAGTTCCAACTATCTTCAAAGCGCTATGAGCGGCAAGGTACCAGTCTAAGTCAACATTGTGGTTCTGGTTTACACTAATTACTACAGCAAACATTGGAACTTCACGATTAACTGTGTTACGCAACCTTGTCATTTCTTTGTTTAATATGGACTAAAAGTCCTTGATAAGGATACAAACACCCTGAAGTCAAGTGCTGCCACAAACAAAGTAAGAGCTAATATGTGTATTGACCAAAGTCCTGACCTGAAATGACATAAAGCTGTTAAAACATGATAGAGTTTACGTAATCTTACCTGTCCATATTCAGATCATGTACCGTGTATTGAGGCCGAGCTTCATTTGGTCGTTTCCTCAAATATTTTAAAAAAAAATAAAGACCTCAACGGAAAAAACACTACAGAAATAAGAAATAATCTTATGTTGTATTTTATTTAAGCATTTTCTTCAAGGTTCTTGCAAAATTGGTACTCTATTGTTTTTACACGGGTGACATGCAACGTGAAATGCGTGGTATAAAATTTGCGCATTAGTACATATGTGTTCTATCACACACACACACACAACACACACCTGTTAAATATCACAGTGCCAATTTTACAGCAAAATACTGTAAAAAATAAAAATCAGAAAATTACAGGATCGTATTTCTTTCCCATCGGCCCCTCGAAAATCCGGATGGCGCGGATACTCAAACATGACGTATCGGTACCTCCTATCCTCATCCAATATCCGCCCCGGATATCAGCTATGGATTGTGGTAAAAGGGGTGTTTCCTTTGGCCATATTACTAAAAATATCATAGAATACAATACAATAAAAACAACAGCATTGTAAAAAAATAGTAAAATTTTTTTTTTAAATCAGTTTTTGATAATTTTAGGCATTGGTGCCATGTTCTTGATTTTTGTAACATGACTGCCGAAACCAGACCCCTACTCACTTAAATGGAAAATTATGTGCGGAAAAGTCCAAATAGATGAGATCAAGTCTTAAAAGCTCTTAAAGAATCGAAAATTCAAACCAAATTCCATTGATTTTCAATCGAATTTTAGACGTATCCCTCAACTCAATCTTTTAGATTGAGTTTTTCAATCTTTGCTTTTAATAGAGTAACGCATGGGGAAAATTCCACAAAAGGGCCGAAAGGTCCACTTATTGCTCCGGATTTGTGATGAAGAGGTCCAAAAATGAGAGAAATTTTTGACAAGAACCCATTTTAGGGTGATTAGATGTTCAAAAATGACCGGGGATTGATTCACTTATACCAAAAAGGTCCCACTTTTTTCCGAGGTACGCGCCCCCCCCCCTCCTCCCAAAAAAGTAATCCTGCTTATGGCCTGCCTCGAGCAAAGAGTAGGCCTTTATTTAACATTGACCTTATTAATTAAGGATTAATTATGATTCTTACATTTTATTGTTTGAATCATGCAGCCCAGGGCACGAGCCAGTTACATCTGTGAAGGCAGCATTGTTGGTTAGGAGGGGGCAAAAACGCGGTCAGGGAAAGTTCCGCCCGACCCGAAAAAACCGGACTAGTGATTGTATTGGCAGATCACCAATGTCACCGTGGCAACGTGTAAACTTGGAGACGATCGAAAATGGGGTGGTTGTGCATGTGTACGGTAATATTATAGCAATATGCGAACTGGAAACCAAAGTTTTTTCAAATTTAAAGGGAGCACTTTGTGATCCGCAACTTCATCCCCGACTTTGCCATCATTATATCATCATGCATCTTGGTTCCATAACGTTTAGCCTATGGAATTTGGGTGAGGAAATTTCACATTTTTAAAAAATTAAAAGTATACAAGTTGTATTTAAAAATTTAATTAAAACCATCCTCTTCAGCAGTGATAGAGTGGTGTTTTCTGCTATAGTGCCTTTTAAAAGTAAATTTTGTGATTTGGATCGTAGAAAATTGGAAGTGATTTTTCTCCCATTTTGAATTTGTCGCTTGTAACCAATGGTGCAAAAATTCTGCAACATTTTTTGGTAGCAATTTTGTGCATTTAAATGACAGATATGAATTGTTGATTTTTATTTAGAATCTATTTATGGTGTAAAGGTTTTTTTAATAATAGGTACATGTTCATTGACATGCGTATAACCTGCCAACATAAAGCATGATTCATTAACGATTGACCGTGCAATTCCTTTTTTAAAGAATTTTATATATTTACATCCTGGTGGTTTAAGATCATTTTTGGTATATATTTTGGGTTTCTAGTAATTTATTGAATTTTTTGATGCCCATTGGTGATCCAAGGTTTAGCCTCGTTACGTTTATTCGATTTTCTTTTCAAGCTTTAGGTAAGTATTTATCATATAAGATTGAGAATTTTTATTGATAAATAGGTTGTAAGAATCGTCAGCAGAATCACAGTTTTGTTACATCTTCCAGTTTAGTTGCCTTAATTCATTTTCCAAGTAAAGGCAATATTAACTCTATCTATTTTGCGAGTTGTAATAATAATTACTAGATTTAGAATTTGATTAGAGTTTTAGTTGTATTGTTTTGTATTGAGATCTGAAAACAGGGAAATGAATCCAGTGATATCGTATTTAATAACATCGTGGGAATTATTTTGTTATCGAGAGTATTAGTAAAGTATTGGTGCGCCCGCAGGCGGAGTGCCCTCTCTCTGTCATTGGCGTTGTGCCAGACTCCCTCATATAATTTTGCTCTGTGGGGGGTTCGTCCACTCCTCCCGCACAGCGATGTCCTGTTTTGGCATTCCCCGCATATGCCGGTACCCATTTAATACTCCTGGTGGAGAGAGGCACGCGAGGATAAAGTGCCTTGCCCAAGTGCACAACACATGGCGACACGGGGCTCGAACCCACAACCTTATGCTTATGGGGCGAGCGCTGATCCACTTCACCACATGTGCCTTTATGTAGTAAATATATTATCAATAAAGGGGAAAGATTTAGTGTAACACGGCGTCGGTTTTTATCAATTTAGGGATAAAATGACACAGATCAATGTAGTTTAATAAATTCATTTGTGGATTGGATCGAGAATTGTTTTAAAAGAGCAAGTTAAAGTCACCCCAAAGATACACATCATCTTTACGTTCGTATTGCTTAAGGTTAATAGAGTTCTTTAGTTATCATGAATGGATACGCAGAGAAGTCAGTGTCGATAAATAACGAGATTATTTTTGTTTTTATTTGAGAAATTTCAATAACAAACGATTCGTATTTAGGATTAGAGGGCAAATTTAAGTCATGACGAATTTTATAATCGAGTTCAGCAGAAACATTAGTATTATTATATTACATTTATGAAACTGTAGTGGTACGTCACTCTACATGCTTGTGCGGGATTTCCCCATGGGGTTTTCCTCATCCCTCTGGGTGCTCCCTACCTATTCTACCTCCTTTGACTCCTTTCCATCTCTATCCTCCTTTCGCAACCCATGGCTAGGATGGTGAATCAATCCTGGTTTTGGCCTCGAAGATGGAGCAATTAGGTTGTTTTGTTAGGTTGGCTTATGGCTTGTCCTGGAATACTAATGTTTCTGATCCATGTCGGATTCAGAGGCGCCTGATCCTCGGGAATATCACGACTCCCAATTAGTGAGGCCTATCTGGGGTACAGGACCCAGAGATCCCTAGTATGGCGGTGAAGGTGCAACCCCACACGGACATCAGGAGATGGGGGAGGTTGTCTCAGGACTACTTCCACAATGGAGACAGCATCCTCCACCTCTCTTTTGTCGCTTGTAAAAACAGTGTGGGCGCCAACTGTTGTCTGTGACTACTACTTCTCTCTAGTAAGTGGGTCCATAGGTAGTAATCCTTAGGTCAACCCAACTAATGTGAAATAGTACCTGCTGCCGTGTAGGTTGGTTCGTGTGTTCGAAAAAGGCAAGGGACCATCCCTGACAGAAAGGCAACTGCTGCCTTGCAGAGTGGGTTACCGTAAAAGACAATGGCTAAGGGACCTTCCCCCAACAGAAAACGGTGCTGGAGACCTGGCGAACCCCACCTAGTTAGCTAATTTGAACATATGGAATATTCACAACGTGCAACCAGGGTTTAAGCCCCTGATTTAAAGTATGTGCATCCTTGATTCCAACATTGGTCTATACCAATACATATGATGGGTTGGTCCTAAAGCCTACTGGACGGTCCAACCCTGATATTGACAAAAGATGCATGGACAACTTTGTTAGACGCAAAAATGTTTTCATCATCAGCACATTTAATGTCCAGACACTGTCAACAACAGTCAAGAAAGAAGAACTCGTACATGAAGCACAACTGTATGATATCGATGTCATCTGCATACAAGAACACCGCATTGTGCACAGTGAACCTCTACTACAGGAGAACATCCATGGATATGCACTTATTACAGCCTCTGCCTGCAAGAACAAGAGAAATGCCGGTTCGGTTTAAATAGCATAACGTAAAAATAACATGGATAATTCTATTCCCACTAAAATGCAAGGGTTTGGAACGCGCGCAATGCGCGTCTTTCCCTTAATGTCAAGGTCATACGGCAAACGGCTTTCCTGCTGTTTATACTTTGTTAGGGCTCGAGTTTGGGAGTGACGTCATGACTCGACTTTGCATTCGCTCTAGCGTTTGAATTGCACCGGCTTTGTTCGCGTGCGTTTCTTGGGTGCAAAACCTAACACGCGCAGTGACGTCACCCCCAAACTTGAGAGCGAACAGAGCCCAGCCATGGACAAATGGAAGAATTTTATTTTTGAGGTGCGAAGGTATCATGCAATCTCTACGCCTGCGTTCCTGCTTTGCTGCATGCCGAATGTGGCGCGGATTTTTCTTGCCGCCCAACAAGACGCCCAATTTGAAAAGTGTCCAATTTCAGTGGTTTTCGGCGTGTAATGGAAAAAGTAAGTCGGCGATCCAAACGTCAAATTGTGACTTTTCAAATAGACTTGCGTGGTTTAAAAAGTGACAACATACCTTTTTTGTTTTGGCTATAGCTCAAAAACAAAGTCGGTGACCCCCATTTTTTATTTCAGAGTCTTAATCAGCACCATTGTAAATACCATATATGTGAATTCTGGAAAGGACAATTTATCGAGTAGTATCACTTAACACGTCAAACCCCAGTAAGTCCAAGGCGAAAGCACTTGACGCCCTACATCTTGAAAAACAAGCATGCTGCGCCCGGGAGCTTGTGGAGATGACCGATAAGAGGCCACCCACCATAAGAATCAAATGATGAAAACAACCTGAAGAGCACCTTAACACGTGGTTCAGCACTTAGTTCTCGACTTGGCAAGCCAGTTCGAATAACCTAACCTTGATGAACCTGTCTTCAGTCTGGAAGCATCCACTATTCCATGATCAAAACTGTTAGAATTTGTAACAACACCTCATGGGAAACACCAGCTGCCTTTTCAACATCATTCATATTCCTCTACCAAAGAAAGGCGACTCCCAACTACCACAAAACTACAAAGGGATCACACTGTCACCACTGGACTCTAAGATCTACAAACTCCAGGCTGATCAACAGAATCACTCTCACATAGATCCATTCTCAGGACGGAACCCAGAAAAAACGGTTTTCGCAAGGCAGATCAAACATTACCTCAGATAATTGCCCTCAGAAGGATCATAGAAGAGTTGGAAATTTCCAAGAGAAAAGCTTTCAATTGTGTTTGTAGATTTTTCAAGGCTTTTTGACAGTGGAAAAGGAGTAATGGTGGGATATCTCGCCAACTTACGGCGTCCCCAGATGAGACTGTCAAAGGCAATTGCATCATGGGTTTATGAAACCAAATACTTGTGCAGACCATGGATGAGCCCACAGAGGAGTTCCTAAACCAACTACTGGAATCCTCCAAGGAGATACTCTTGCCTCCTATCTCTGTAGTTCGTGGTGATCGCATCAGAACAGTCTTGACATCATGAAAACGACACAGACGCACCATCAAAACCCAGCGTTCTAGACGTCACACCAAAAGTCAGTATCTCACAGAACTTGACTACGCAGATGATTCTCTAACCGCCTGATCTGATATGTGGTGCACAGATCTACAAGCATCATGAGAATGCTGCAGACAAAGTCGGCCTACATCTAAATGCAGAAAACTGAATATATGACTGTCAATGAGGGAAGAGAATCATCAACCGATCTGCACAACAGATGGTAGCCAACTCAAAGAGGCAGGACTTCAAATATCTAGGGTCCTAATTTTGCAGACAGCAAGAAAAAAGAATTCCTGTCACGCAAAAGGACAAGCTGGAATACCTGCCGCAATAAACTACACCATTATGGCAATTGGGTATCTTAAATTCAACCAAGCTGAAATTCTTAGAGCCTGTGTAGAGAGATCCTGTTATATGGATCTAAGACATGGACCATGAAGAAAGAGCAGCAGCGGACAGCCTGGGGGATAGCACCTACACCACAGCTTCTTATGCGAGTATCCTGGCCGTGAGCACAAGACCAAACGCACACAGATATATGGATTTATATCCCTCCTATTTCATTTTCTGTTGCCAAAGCCGTGCACGATTTGCCGATCACGGTCACTGCGATTGATCAAGTAGTCTCAAGACGTCACATGTTGGAAGTACCCGAGGCCAAATAGGGGTAGTCGCCCCTTTAACTAAAACATTGATGCGATTGCTCGAAACACCAGACAGGCTCAATCTGACGTCCCCCAACTCGTTAATGACAAACAGGGACATTGGGGTCGCTACATGGTGAACAGCATTCTCGGCTGCGGCCGTTAGCTTAGATAGTAAGCATCAACAGTGCAGCCTCAATTAAATACTGTGCCTTGGCTGCAAGACTTCAGTTCTCTGGCTTGACGATTTTTTTTTTTTTTTTTTTAATAGCAGATTTCTTCTTTGTGTTCAGGTAGGCCTCTCCAGTGCATTCTTTGTTTGCTGAAGTGCAGGCGTCATTAAACTGTGCTGGCGTTCTTA